>FWCC01000330.1:0-95431 GCA_900169235.1 Zarea fungicola
TTGTCACCCACATGCCTAGGTTGTCGAGAATGCCCACCCCGCTACAAAAGCTTGGATTCGGTGTCTTGAAGTAAAACAAAAAAAAACATGAAATTAGGAAAATGAAATTAGGAAAAATGAAATTACCTACGTCATGCAGGGCAGAGAATCGCCACGTACAGTCGAGGTGGCATCAACGCTCAACATTCGCAAGCTTGAAGGCCATGCTACTACTAGTAGAAGGTCGGTTGTCTTGTTGGTACTTGGGTAATGTGGCCAAAAGCGACATCGGCGATCTGGATGAATAATTTGGATACTTGATTCAATCAATCAAGAAAGCACCTTCTCTGAAAGCAAGGGAGCATATTAGTAGTATCAATACGAGCCAAGCATCCTGTTGTTCTGCATCAACGATTTTCGCGTCATCGAGTCCGCTCAGTAATTAAGTTGGTTAACCTAGATTAGATTGCCAGCCTTAAATACGCCGCGCCAAGATGGCGGCGCTCCGGAACCAAGAAACGGCGGGTATGTGGCACTAACTAACTAGGGCCTTTCGTTTCTTCAAGCGATACCCCATCGCGCCCCCACGCAAGATTGACTCTAGTCGCCGGTCTTCGCACACTTCCCCAATTGTAGAGGGCGTCTCTTTTTTTTTTCTCGTGCTTGTATCTGTTCCTTCTTGTCTGTTTGACCAAGATAGTCCAATTAGAAAGTCGTTTTAAACCTATCCCATCTTGCAGTCATGCCGAAACTTACTGAACTGGTCGCACCAGTTGACGAGCCTCAGAATGTGGAAAAGCAGTCCAAGGCCGAGCGCGCCTTCGTGGCACGACTCGACCTTTTTCTGCTCACATTCGGGTGCATTTCGCAAGGTGAGTTATTAAACAGACGGAGGGGCAAAAATAATTTTGCTGGGATACGTTATTTACTTACTCTAACACGTCTGCTGTAGTTATTAAGTATGTCCTTGGATCAAGTAAGCCACGAGCCACGACTTCTTCACTGACAAAAAATTCTTCCCAGGTATCTTGATCAAGCCAATATTAACAATGCTTATGTATCGGGCATGAGAGAAGATCTCGGTCTGGAGGGTAACCAGCTGAATCTGTAAGCTTGCTCTTCATCTCCCGCTACTGGATCATTTAAACAGAGAAATCAGAGTTTCATTGACACGAAGGAAGCAATCAAACACTGGTTCAAACTAACACTGGCTGGCAGCTTCACTACATACTTCAACGTCGCCTATTGTGTCATGCTGATTCCCTCCCAAATCATCATGACCTATGTCCGCCCCAGTTGGTGGCTCCCTTCGGTTGAAATTATCTGGGGAATCATCACCGGCCTCATCGCCATCACACACAATGCCAAGCAGGTATATGTTCTGCGCGCCTTTCTGGGTCTCTGTGAGAGCGCTGCTTATCCTGGCATGATTACCCTATTCAGTAAGCGATATCATCCTTCAAACTTCTATTTAAACAGCGCATCTTTATTCATTACTTGTCTCTTCCTCTAGTGGCTTGGTACACCCCCACGGAAATGGCGAAGCGAATTGGCTTCTATCATTCCTGCCAATCAGTGGGGCAGATGCTCTCTGGTGCCTTGCAGGCTGCTATTATCAAGAGTCTCGGTGGAAGAAACGGTTTGGCCGATTGGAGGCAAGCTTTGTTCCATTGCTCTTAGCATTCATTTTTCTAACCATTCTCCTCCAGGTGGCTGTTTATCGTCAATGCCATCATCACTGTCTTTTGGGGCCTCGCGGGCTATGTCATGATTCCCGACATGCCCAACAAGCCCAATCCTTGGGCCATTTGGTATAAAAAGGTTCACTCCGAGCTGGCCCTCGGCCGCCTGGCTCGCACAAATCGTGTCGACGCAAAGCCAATTTCCTGGGCTGGTGCCAAGTTCGTGTCACCCTAGCTACATCAGTCTGGAGAGAAGTCTTTCATTACTAACATCATTTTGTAGACGTACTTTTACACATTGGCTTGTCTATATCATCGGCGCACTGTACATTGCCATGGTTCTTGGCACGTCGGGCGCGGATTACTTTGGACTGTTTTTGAAATCCATTCACTTAGCCGACGGATCGCCACGTTGGAAGCCTACCGATATTAATCTGATTCCTATTGGTAGCTCTGCCATTACCGTGGTGTTTGGTACGCTTTGTTCACTACAGTATACCCTTTTTACGGATTATTTCTTGCTAATCCGTCGTGCCAGTTTGGGTTTGGGCATTCATGTCAGATTTCCTCCGCACCCGATGGCTGTTGATTATTGTCCAAGGTAGGTGACGAACTGTTCCATACGGCGGTAGAAAATGGTACTAATTTTGTATGAAGCTCTTATTGCCATCATGGTCGGCATAATAATGAGCGTCTGGACCGCTAATCCCAGTGGAACACCATTATCTGCCGCCTACGCGGCGTTCTTCATGCAACGCATTGCCCTGGGAACTGCGCCGCTCATTTGGTCATGGCTCTCTGATTTGTTAGTCAGGCCGCAGAAGCCCTTATTCTTTCTTGACTTTAACAGAATCGCTAATCATTCAATTCAAGATCGCCTACCGATCCCGAGGGCCGCACCCTGATTGTCGGTGCCTCCATTGCCGTGTACTATTCCATCTCCGCCTGGAGCCAAGTACTCCTGTGGCCCGCCAGCCAGGCACCGCACTGTAAGAAATTGCGCGCGAAAAAAAAATTGTATGACTTAAAAGACTGACCTTTGCTTGTTTTTTTTAGACCAATTTGGCTGGCAGTCTGCCATTGGACTCTGTGCGTTGGTCGCTGCCCTCTGTGTCGTGCTTCGCATCATTGATGTGCGCTTCCTTGCGTAAGTTCTCAATTTGCCCAACCATTGACCGAGCTATTCTGCGAGATGGAGAGAAAATACTATGCTAACAGATTGTTTCTCTGCAGTCCCAAGAGAAAGACGGAGGCTGAGATTGCTGCCATCATGGCCGAAGATGCAGAGGATATAGAAAAAGCTCATAAGTTGGAAGCTGAAGCTCACATCAACCGTGTGCAGAGCAATGCTTAAATAAATGAAGAACCACTTCTGCTAGACTAATGCAATGGAAGCTACAAGCAAGGCTGACGAGTACACAAGATTTAAGAACAGAATAAATTTTAATTATTATTACGGTGGTAAAACCATACAAGGGTTGTTCTTTTCATGTCCCAAACGCCGTGCCAGGTTTAGTTCTATATCCTCTGTTGACTGATACTGTAATTAAGCAAAGGCACCTACGAGTGCCATCAATGTAGCGCCGGCAACAACGGCAAGGTACGCATGCAGTCTTTTCCTGCCCTTGAGGACCTTGTAGCTTTTCTCCGATATAAAGTCCTCGGCCAGCAGCTGTACAAGGCCAGCGTACAGCAGAAGACCGGCGGAAATGGCATTCATTACGCCGACAGAGATCAAGCCACCCATGGAGGCGGGATCGTAGACGCGGTGCAGAAAGAGGCCAATGGCTTGGCCGATAGGCGTCGTGACACCATACGCAAGCACCATGAGCCATGGCCGTAGCGACCGGGCTGGGAATTGCACTGCAGCAATACGGCTGCCCAGCGCCAGACCTTCGAAGGACTGGTGGAAGCTGACGGCGACGAGAAAGACAATGAAGGCGGGGCCGGTAGCGACGGACAGAGCCATTCCGATAAAGACACTGTGGAAGAGGATGCCAGCTTCGAGGAGCAAGCACTGCAGGATCTGGCGCTGCTGCTGCTCTGGTGTCTGCGGTGGGAGTCCGCTTGAGTCGACACGGTTATGGCCCCTGTTGCCGGTCCTGACCGTTTCATACTGGCTGCCGCCGTTACGGCTCTGGGGAACAGGGTCGAGTTCGTCAAGGTCGAGATCGAGGTCTGAGTCGCCATCGGCAAAGGCCTCGTCAAGAGATTTCTTCCTTGGCTGCGACGTGACGGGGGTAGATCCGGGAAGCGGAGAAGCGCCAGCCACGAGGCCCTCTGCGACATCAGCGTCTGGGTCGTCGACTGTGATATGCACAGGGTGGCGGTTGCGGCGCTCTGCTAGGCCGTTCATCTCGTGCATATGGTTGTCATCGTCGTCGTTGCCGCCAAGTTCCTCCCAGGCTCCGTGAGAGTGCGAATGGGAATGGCCGGCGCCGCGAGCTGTCAGATACGACTCGACGCCGACGACAATGATGGCGGACACCATGCCGATCAAGCCGGGAAGAGGCTTGTAGCCCTTGCTGAAGAAGTCCGGGAGACAGGGGTCCGTCAGCGACTCAAAGGCTGTCGGAAGGAGATGAACAAATGCCGTTGCGAGCAAGACACCTGTGCCGATATGCTGACAGTAAAAAATAAGGCGGCCTTGTTGGCGTCCTGTCGTCGCGCGTCGTCCGATAAGTGGGAAACCGCAAGCTGTATAAGAGAAGTGCTGATTAGAGGGGAAACAAGAACCATGCAGGACGCTTTTCCGGGTTCGTCCATTGTTGGATGGCTGCGCAGGACATACCAAGCGTGCTCAGGGCCAATATAAGAAAGAGTGCAAAGACGTGGGCGGCCATGTCGTACCATCCCTGGGTTTTTCCACCACATTTCGGTCGTACGTCTGTATTTTGCCGGCGCTGCAATTCGGCCAGCAGTTCTGTAGTCGACCACTGCGTGGCATCTATAGATTGAGGCAGAGAAACAAGTCAGTAAGTTTTCATGCAATCGCCCTTCGTCAGTCGACGTCACAGCTACACGCACGGAAGGCTGTATTGGATGAGACATACCTCGTGCCAGACTATTTAAGCCACTCATAGCGACTTCGTTGCTATATTCTCCTTCCCTTCTGAGAAATTACAACGACTGATGGTTACAGGGCGGATGTAGCGGAAAGATGCATCGTTGCCCTCGCACTGGTGGAGGGGATGGCCAAGCACTGTGAGCAAGTTTAGGGAAGTCAGGGGTGCCACCTTTTGGGGTACTCTTGAGGCTTGGGGCCGACCAGTTTGCGGCGATGCACGAGCTGCCCCAAATTTGCCAGTGCATAAGACGAGTTACAGTGGTGCTAGTCATTGCAGCCTGCGGTACTCCGTACAGAGTACTGTGGGGCAACAAGTTGCATCACAGCCACATCGGCATGCGGCCAAGTACATGCCAGCCAGGTATTCACTCAGATAGCTGAAAGTCTTCGCCAAGGTAGTTTATTAACCTGACGTATACACATGAAAGCATCGGCCAATCCATCCAGTCGGGCATAGTTCGATTCCAAATCGTATCGTCATTAACAGCTCGCAAAACTATATTACACATGCCTCCAATTACCGTCCAACACGAATAACACCTGCCGCAATCAGCTTCTGCACCTTGGTGCGCACCACTGGGTTCTTCATGTGCTCCTGCAGTGCCTGAGGGTCTGACTGAGCCTGTTGCAGAATAGTCTGCATAACAGGATCTTGCATGAGGCCCATGATCTACACGAATTGTTAGCAGGGGTCTTTGCTTGTCTTGATTGGCACATCTTACCTCGGGGTCATTCTGCAGTCTCGTACGTGTCTGCTCCTCTGTCTCATTATCGCGGGCAGCGTACATGGAGGAAAACGCCTTTTGCTGCTGCTGATCAATCTCACGGGCATTGGCGCCTTTGTGATGCTCAGCATCAACGCCGAGAGCTTCTGTGCAGGCATCGACACATTCCGAGAACCTGCTCATGCCGAAATACGTCTGCGCTTTGCGGATATAGGCACGGATAAAGGTAGGGTCCTTCTTGATAGCCCGGTCGCAGTCATCCAAAGCACTTGGGTACTCTAACATCTTAATGTAGGCTGCAGCACGGTTGCTGTAGCCGCGAGCATCCTCGGGCGCGCGCTTAATCATCTCTGAGTACTCTGCGATAGCACCAGGGAAGTCAGCCTCCTTGAACTTCTTGTTTCCGGCTTCGCGAGCCTCATCAGCCTTGACAGGGTCGTGGTAGGCAGTCCTAGCAGCCTCAAGCTTGGTCTTTTCTGCGGTACGGAGCTTGTTCAGAACATCAGGCGTGCGATGCTCCGTCAATGACTTGCTGTAGTTCTCAATCGCGAGGGCGAGATCTCCTTTGCGTTCGTAGGCCGATCCAATACGGCCGTAGCTCTTGGCGATGATCTTGAAATCGGCGTAAATCTCTCGGCCCTCGTCAACTGCCTTCTTGCACGTCTCAATACACGCATCGTAATCGCCCTTCTCAAAGTGAGCGGCGCCTAGGTTGTTGAGGTATGTAATATCTTTGAAGGTTTCCCAAGCCTGTGTGTAATGCTTGATGGCTTCATCAAAGTTGCGCTTCTTGTAGTTCTCGGTTCCCAGTGCCTTTTCCTTGTCAGCTGTCTCCTTGGCCTTTTTCTTCTCGAGAGCCTCCTCATCAAGAACCTCCGGCTCTGGTTCCGGCTCTGGTGCTTTCTGGGCAGGCGCGGGTGTGTTCTCTGGGGCGGGAGCGTCGGCCATGTTAACATCACCAGCCTCGCGGGGGTCGGTGTCTCTCATCTCCATGTCGACTCCCATCAAGACGCCCAGGACCTGGATCATGCGAGGGTCACCGAACATGTCAGGGGTCATTTGAGGATTCTTCTGGAGCTGCTTGATTTTGGTAATGAAGGATGGATCAGATAGATAGCTGCTTGTCTTGGGGTTCGCAGCCAACTTTTGCAGGAGCTGGGGGTCATTAAACATGCGAGAGAGTCCGGCACCAGGATCGTCGCTGCCAGCGCCTGGGAACCCTGCACCAGCCTCGGCCTGCATGGCTTTTTCAACGGAAGCCAAGCCACTCTTCAGCTGGGCACTGTTCGCGTCGTGCTTCAGACCTTCCTCGTAGGCATCGTTGGCACCAAGCAAGTCCCCTTTTCCGTGAAGGGCAGCGCCTTTGCGACCCCAGCCCTTGGGCCAGTCAGGCTTGAGCTCTGTCGTCTTTTCGGCATCTTTCAGGGCAGCGTCCCAGTCCTTCTTGGAAGCAAACGCGGCGGATCGGTTCGAGTAGAGGATGTGGTTCTCAGGCTGGATGGCAATGGCTTCGGTGAATTTTTCACTTTTGGTTACGTTAGTGGCTGTTCGTATGATCTTCTGACGCCTGTGTACGGTTGTCAACGGTAGAAAAACTCACATGGCCTCGTCAAAGTTTTTATCGGCAATGGCTTTGTTGCCCAAAGCCTTGAGCTCGTCTGCGCTGGCCATGGTGCACGTTGTTTTATATTAGAAAGTGAGAAACAGATAGCACTTGGTATAGTTAAAGAAGCGTGGATTGTTGTCTCCAGGCAGAGAATGTACAGTACAGGATTGTCGCAAAAAATCAAGGTTGAATCTCTCCGGAGAGGAAACGGTGCAAATAAATGGAGGAGAGTGGGGAGGAAAGTTTCCCAAAAGCTCCTTCAACCTGCAGTGTCTTCTAGCTCTTTCGATGGCAATCCCCGCAGCCTACAGCCCCCAGTGGCCTTGGCTGGTGTGGGGCTCCCACAGCTACAGCAACAAAAGCGCTGAGCCTACCCTAGACGCCAGTAGCAACTTGTAACGAAGTTACAAGTTATANNCTGTCTAATTGATGCTCGAATAGTATCAATGCCAATCTTTTGCTAGTTGGCGTAGCAGTTATAGACAGTTGTTACACAACTGTAACGAGTGACAGGTTTGGTACTCGCACCGTAGGTTAGTAGGTAGTAGTTATTATAAGAAGTAATTATCCTCTGCATTGATGCTCGCTGTAGCGTTTAGTCCTAACCTTTTGCTAGTATTGGCGTAGCGGAATGAGGATCATTACAGCAACGAGCCAGTTTTTTTTTACGCTATGCAATGCCTCATCCTCCTGCTTGCAGATATCATTAAAATTTATGGGCAGAACCCTTCTACCTCTTTCGGTCGCTTAGAATATGTGGAATTGGCGATAACATCGTTGTGTCCTCTGTCGGGTTCTCTGACTGACATCAGCGATACTGATGGGGCCAAAGGACCGTCATCTTTTCGGCAACAAACGCACTCACTGGGAAGCAAACAAAATGCCCAATACCTAATTGACGACTTGTGGAACTCTCCCTAGCACCTCTCTTGATTAGTAGTGCAAAATTATAGGTTGTATTGCTCGCCTCAGGGCAGGCCAGCAACAGCCTCGGGTGGCTGCATTTGTCTCATACGACGCTTGGGTAACACGAACCAGCGTAGGTGAATGACCCCAACTGAAAGCAAATAAAGCCAACCTTGCTCCTAGCAATCCAGTTTGAGGTAAAAATCTCCTGAGGTACCTCATACCACACCGTTTCTATCACGCGGAAACGAAACCGCACCGTACCATTCACCTCGATAAGTCGATTGCCATTGCACTGTTATACAATGCTCTTCACAAAACCACTATACCAACTGCTCCAAAAGGGGGTCACCTCTTGTCAGAGCTACCCTCGCCTAAAAGGGGTAATGACCGGGCACCACTATTCATCTCTCGGAGAAGAGCCCTCGACCAAGAAGACCGCTGGCCAGACAGCTACAGCACCAAATCTGAGCCAGGTTGGTTGGGGGATTTACGCGTGGCTATAAGTGGCGACGGACAATAGAACCGAATTGCGCCCAGCTTGTCACTAGCCGCCAGATCAATACCATTTATCATTCCCTTGCGGATGGACGCCTTCAACAGGAGCAACAATGCGCCTCCGCTGTCACATTTCTATTGGGGAAGAATAGAGGCAACCATTTTCGGAGACAGCAAGGTGGAGGCATCTGTTCTCAATCAAAGACACAGCCAACTTATTGATGTAAATAGTTTGAGAAATGGTGCAGTAAGACTTCAGAATAGTTTGGATATATAGCAACATGTTTTCGAAAAGCCAATTGGCGAGAAAGATTTGTGACTGCGGGAAGACCTTGGAGATGACTCCAATGCTCAGACAGCTTACCCAACGTCCTTTAAATGGGCAATCAAGTAATATTAAAGGTTTGAGAGGTGCAGTCACTTGCAACAATGCTCCATAAGGCTTTTCTAAACACCGCTACAGGGAGTAAGCCTGGTTATGACCACTGAAGAGCCGTCTTGCCAGGGAAACCAACTGAGGGATGGGCCAAATGTAAAAAGGGAATAAACACATAGAGAAAGTAATGGGAAACTCGCGATGGCGTCACCATTAATGCAATCATAGTACTTTGACTGATCAATGTTGAAGGCAAGACAAAATGCATGATCCGATCTGCTCATTTTATGGCATACTACTCTCTAACTCAACTTGTCTCAATACAATCTTCAGGCCTCAATTTTGCCTGAGACAATGGCTTAGAAAATCAGGATTGAAGGTTTGGTTATGTATTTAATCTGCTCCTCCTTTCTACTAGTGGCAGGATCATTCTGCATTGATGCCACGCACCCTGGGCTTGCCCAGTGAACGCCGGCAGACGCTGCGAAATTTCTTTCCATGTCTCGGATCCAGACACTAGATTCTTAACAGCTTCAAGAATTTGGATCTCCGATGCTCGTAACTGTGTCGTAGAGTCACGATCCCTCAGCGTTATAGAGCCATCTTGCAAGGTGTCGAAGTCGACAGTAATGGCCAGAGGCGTACCAAGTTCGTCATTTCTTGCGTATCGTTTTCCAATAGAGACACTTGAGGCATCCACGTTATTCGCAATTCCCATCGATCGTAATCTGCTGCTGAGGGACTTAACCACCGGTTTGAAGCTAGGATGGTTGGAAAGCGGCACCAAAAGTAGCTTGGTTGGCGCCGTGAGGATGGGCAGCGACAGTACCTAATTTGGCTGGTTAGTGGCGGCGACAGTTTTTGCAATGGCCAGCTCAACGAACCTCTCTTGCAGTATCTTGAGGTCGACACCAATAGACGTGCTCAAGGATGCTGTAAAGAATTCTGCCGACTCCAAATGACGGCTCGATGACATTTGGCGTATATTCACGGGTGGTTTCAATACGAGTGACTTTTTTAATAGAGCAAATATCCCCAGAGAGCTCCGCCGTTGTATTTCCATCGGCGAGAGATTCAGCAGTATGGACAGAAATCACAGCCTTCTCAGCCAATTCTGCAGCGAGCTTTTCGAGCGAGTCCTGGTCAATTGCTTCAACAGCAGCCTCGATTATTCTGGCATCCTTCTTGAAGCGAGGTCCCAGAAGTTTCTTCTCCAACGAGGCTTTCCATTCTATGATTTCGAGTGGCTCCGGGAGATTTTCTTTAACGGTAAGTGGTGTTCCCGTTGCCTTGGAGTGTACAGTCAAATCATAGGCACTTCGATCTGCGCAACCGACGCATTCTATCCATCCGTAACTGGTGAGTAGCTCGGCATCCCAACAATCACAAGCATAATGTGCCATCTCATTATCCAAATGTTGCCGAAAACGGATCTTTTTTGGGTCGGCGCCAATTTTGACAAGGAAAAGGTAGATGCGCGCAAGAAAGTAACCAAGCGTCTCGTTATCGACAAGCTTGCTTTTCACGGCACTGCCAATCGAAGCAGTCTCGATGGTGGTTTTTCCGGACAGTTGCGTTTGCTTGCTCAAAAATGGCAACTCAATTTGTTCCATCTCAGAAAAGCGCTCATGTGATTTGTTGCTCTCAGGGTCAACGAAATGCTCAACTTCAGCCATCAGAAACTCGCGCACACGGAGCAGGCCGGATCGAGGCGAAATCTCGTTGCGGTACGATTTCCCGATACAAGCTGATGCAAAAGGCATGGAACCTTGGCAATAGTCTAGCAGTTTGCGAAAATTGAGAAACTGTCCCTGGGCTGTCTCAGGTCTAAAGAAGATGGGCGACGCAGAGCTGGGGCCAATGGTGGATTTGAACATCAGGTTAAAGGCTGTCGGTGCTTCAACCTCTCCATTTCCGTTCGGGTTTCTGATGTCGAGATCTTTAATGAGTTGTCCAAGTTCTGGTCCGTCATAATTGTCAATCTAGACTGGAGTCTTAGTATTTTACGATCCATACACGAATCATTTACCACCATACCTTGGCTAAAATTGCTTCATATTTCTGGAGAGTAGATTCGTCAAGGTTCTCAAGTTTGCTCTTGCTGTCAGCTGAGGCTGATTTACTGTTGGCGATGCGGGCTTCCAAGACAGTCTCGATTAGATGATCAGCTCGGAGAAATTCGCCCTTAATCGGGTCTCTGCACATCCAATCGGCAAATCTGTCCACATGTCCGCTGGTCTTCAGTACAGCCTCGGGTGTAATTGCTGTGCAGTCGAGTTCAAGCATGTTTTCCTCGATAACAAAGTGCCTCCGCCACTCGTTGACGATATTGGCAAGAAGCGCGCATCCAGGAGGGCCATAGTCGAAAAGACCTCGGTTGTCGCCATTGTAGTTGGGTGCAGTTCGGTAAATCTCAAATGACTCGGTAAAGAAGAATCGCCTTTTGAGAAGAGACTCAAATTGCATGCGGCTAAATTCTTGCCCAGAGAGAGTGGTCGTCGCCATCGTGAAGGACTGTAGAGAAATTGCGAACGCAAGGTCAATGCTTGCGCGTTGGTGACTCATTACATTCCGAGACAGCTCAAATTAGTTAGAGTGCCATGCCGGCTGTGCTACTAAATGCTGCCTCTTTGACGTGTAAAAGAAGCGAGTTTATTCAACATAGAGCAAGTGAAGTAAATATTTTGAAGTGTAATAGGATAGCAGGTGGCTCGCCCATGGTGAACTCAGCCTGCGGCAGTTTGCAATACACGCTGGATGACTGTCCACAAGATACATCTGCTCTCTCCGACGATGAATAAGCGACTGATTAAGAAAGCAGACAGTTCTCTAAACAATGTGAAAGTTTCGCTCCTCAAACATGATGAATACTTTGGTGATGACTACCGAGGCATGGAAGAAGGCATATGTATCGGGGCAGTACATAAACGGATAACCAGGCACAGACTATGGACTAACAAGGGGTAAGCGTTTAATATCCTGGTTTGGTCGGACACACGGCGGCTGTCGCACCCAGATCTTGATGAATAACGCAGAAAAGGGAAATGGAAAACAAAGCCGCTGCACGGTGCGCATAATATATTTGTTTTAAGGGCGAAAATAGACAGTTGCCCTTCTTGGGGACTGGCTGGTATTCATTGTTATGGGAGAGCCTGCGGTTCCGCGGCAAGAGCAAAGAAAAAAATCATCACAAATTTCCTCGATATATTTGAACATATTGCTGACAGAATTTTGCAACTATTTCTAGCTATTTCTCTCCTCTACGAATCGTTCCCGTCTATGTCTCATATAATGGCGGCTGGCCAGCAAGCTCGACTCTGATAGGAAGTGCTGCCTGCGTATGCTTCGAACCGCCTTAAAAATCGCTCTTAATACCTTGCCTTATAAGTCGACAAGTCCCTCCCAATAAAAGTGGTAGCTGTATCGAGGTAGCTGTATCGAGTTTCTAACAGGCGCTGGAAGCTTCGCCAGATACCTGCTTCATCAGTGGCCAGCCATCCGGTGCCAGCAAGTTTGTTGCCCCACACCTTGGTCTTTGGTCGCCTTTGGTGAGATCCGACGCTAGACAAGCCTACAAGCCCCAAAAACGAACATGTCGGCACTTGGCCCCAGCTAGCGCGTGCTGGCTTCCACGCCGCCGGTACCAACTCCCGGGTCGTATTTCCAGAGAAGAGCGGTATGGACGGTGCCGGAGGGAGGCAGCTGAAGATGGAGCCAGGAATCGAAGCGATGTTTGATAAAAGGTCCTATTACTGAGACGCTTTGGTTTCTGCTTTGTAGTAGTATGCCCCCAGATGATGAATCTCCGAGTACTTTCTCCAAAACAAACGAGCATGACGGGGGCGGACTAAATGGTTGCCATGCTAGGCTCAGGGCAGCCAGACACGAAATGGCTTCTTTTTAGTCATTTTCTTTGTTTCAATCCCCAAGGAATCAGTTCTACTCCACCAAGCCACTCGACCTCTCTCCACGCCCCATGGCCACACCTCCATTTTATTGCATTGCACCCCCCTCCCTTGCCATAGGGTCTTGGATCAAACTCCCACACTTCAATGGCTTCCTTTTTAAGACATGTACGGACCTTTTCCGCCTTTCATCATCGCGCCGATAGCGAACACCTCTCCTGGACGCAGGCTGTATCATCGATCTGCGGCGTTGCGTCTTGACAATGACACTCTCAGCCGCACTCTCAGGCTGCTCCGTAGTTACGCTCCTTTCTTATGCACTTCTTATTGCTGTGATAGTCTCCTCGCTCCGCCAAGTCAGGCTCTGGTATCGGCTGAGACACATTCCGGGTCCGAGGCTGGCATCATGGTCGATATGGTGGCAGCTACGCGGGGCGTTGAGCGGTGAATTACCACAGCTCTTGAAAGCGGCAACTGACGAATATGGTGCGTTTTGGCCATACCTAGATACACCGTACCTGTTACTGGTTGAACCGTGAATCTGATCCCATTGCTCTGCAGGTTCCCTTGTTCGCATCGGCCCAAATCAACTAGTCTCCTCGGATCCGGAGACCGTCCGTCGAATGTCTGCTGTGCGAGGCAACTTCACCAAAGGGGAGTTCTACAAATCAGGCAGAATTGTGCCCGGTGTCGACAATGTTGTATCTGTCATGGATGAGAATATGCACAAGGCACTACGTGCACAGATGGCTCCTGCTGTATGTCTTCTCCCCGGCCTCTCTTCTTTGAATACAACTTTGATGCTGAGCAAGACCTCTAGTTTGCAATGCGCGGCAATGAACAGTACGGTTTTGAAGCTGGCATGGACCGGCAGATTAGTAGTTTCATCTCCATGTTGCAGACCAAGTATACGTCGACAGACTCTGACATCCGACCAGTGGATATGGCAGAGAAGACCCAGTTCCTCGCTCTGGACATTATTGGTGATATTTCAGTTGGAAAGCCTTTTGGATATCTAGAAGAAGACAAGGATTTATATGACTACAACGAAATTAACATGACTTCGTTACCCATTATGGCACTTGTCTCGGTGCTGCCATGGCTGACTGATATTCTACACCGATGGCCATTTCGATTAGCGTTGCCCAGCGAGGGCGACAATGTTGGGTTTGGACGGCTCATGGGGTAAGAAAATACGATGTTAGACTACCCTCTTATCCATAGTAACTTGTGCCTCCAGGCTAGTGACCAGTTTTGTCGAATCACGAATGCAAGCAAGTGGTAGCAAAGACGGCGACATGATGCAAATCCACATTGAGAACGGCTTGGCAAAGCGCGATCTTATCCAGCAAGGATTCGTCACCATGTACGTAGTGTTAGTACCAGCAAATTTCGCCGAAGCTAATGAAGGAGCAGCATTGCGGGCTCAAACTCTACAGCCCATACAATACGAATGACGCTTCTGTCCACCATCTCAACCCCGTTGGTTTACAAGATGCTCCAAACGGAAATCGATATGGCGGGCTCTGCAATTACATCTCCGATTCCTTGGCGTGAGCTTGATCGCCTTCCCTATCTTCAAGCAGTTATCAAGGAAGGCCTTCGAATGTGGCCCCCAGTGGGTGGTTTGGGTTTCAAGCGCGTACCTACGGGAGGCGACTATATCAACGGGTACCACGTGCCCGGCGGCACCGAGATAGGACAGGCTTTCTTCGCAATCGGTCGATCCAAAGAAATTTGGGGAGCTGATGCTGATATTTTTCGCCCGGAGCGATGGCTGAGTGCCAGTCCTGACGAGTTGAAGAAAATGAACAATGCTGTTGATACCCATTTTGGAGGTGGCAAGTTTTCTTGTTTAGGAAAACCAATTGCCATGATGGAGTTGCACAAATCTGTCTTTGAGGTAAGTTTGAACCCTGGTTCAGCTTTCTGAGGCGAAATGGTCCTAAAATGCTACAGCTGATGAAGAATTTCGACATGTCTGTGGTCAACCCGCACAAGCCGATGAAGACCACAGCGTCGGTCTTTGTTTGTGACACTGACTTTTGGGTCACATTAAGAAAACGACCCAAGTGACTGTTTTCCAGTGGAATAAGAGGTAGTTATTGTCGATTGTTGTTTTTAGCATGCCTGCCCTTTATTTTTGAACGAATGCGATGATCATTGATTGATACATTGTGTCGCCAGCGGGGCCAAATACCGGAACTGCAGTTACAAACGGATTATATACTTCAGTACTTAAGATACCTCGGCAGCATGATATAGATATGGGAAGCCCCAAACAGCTTGAATCGAATTTGAGATGATATTTGAGCTCCTTGTACACGTAACAGTGTCTTGAAAGATAGCAGCGCAGGAAGTGAAGCAAAATTCAGTACCAAGGCATCCATTTGTACAAGAGGATTTATTTACAGAAGGGGTATCTATCAAATACATCAAGGTCCATTGCCATATTTACAGCCCATCAGCTCGCACATCTACTGCAGTTCGACCAGGCGTCGAACCAAGGCTCTCCGGGCCGCGATCACCTGCGAAGCTGGCATCAAGCAGGCCAGCGGTGGCACCACTGTCAGGCCCAGTGGCGCTCTTTTTCATAGCTTCCTGGTACTTTTTGCCTGTCTCGTCCAGCAGCGCCTGAACTTCCTTCTCGCGCGTGGCGATCCCCTGCTTCTCGCTGCGCATTTGCTCCACCTCGGCACTCTTCAGCTGGATCTGCGCCTCCATGCCGCGCAGCGTCGTCTGCAACCGGGCGATGCACTCTGCCAGGCCGGGCAGTGGCGTGATCTTGAGCGGAATCTCGAGGTGCTCCTTAGCCAAGTCCCGCCGTGGCCGCTTCAGGCCATCCATGCCCGCCCGTGTCTGCGCCGCCTCATACGCTATGCGCCGCTCGGCATCACTGTCTGAGGAAGAGTCGGATGAGTGGCCCTCGGCGGCGTTGATGAGTTCCGCCATCTTCTGCCGGTCTTGTTTGCGGCGCTGCTTCTCGGCGCGTTTTCCAAGGGACACGCCGCCATCTTCAACAAACTCGTCGAAACCTTCGCCCATCTGATCCTCGTCCTGTACTAACCGAGTATCGTCCTTCTTCTTTGTAGTCCTCTGGTCGCGGTCATTATCTTCCACGGATAGAAAATCTTGTTCCTGCGCTAATCTTGCCCTGCGCTCTTTGCGCTCTTGAATTTCTGCGTCGGTAAGAACCTGGATCTTTGGCGCTGGAACTGCGACCGCTGGGGAATCCACAACCATGGCGCCTTCCAGCTCTGATGGATCGAGCTCCATTTCATCTGGATCTGTCAGTATTGAGGCGGTATCTATGGGCGTTGTCGGCGTGGAAGACTGTAATTCGTCTAAATATTCTTTGCTGTATCGAGGTCTCTCATCTTCATTCTCAAATGTCCGTGTGGGGAAGCCTCTCATGGCGAGACCGCGCTTCAAAGCACTGTTTTCTACCGCGCGCTGACCTAGCGTTGATTGCTTTATCGACATCTCCAGTGTTGCAGTCTCGTCATCATCTTCATGTTTTCCGAGACCAAATGACAGTCGAGGCTGTGATTTTTTCCTTTGCTTTCCGGTGCCAAATTTAGGCTTGATGACCACAGGCGGCGCGTCATCGTCCCCCTCGTTGCCGGTAGATGACACATCGACATCTGCTGATTCTGCGGCGAATGCTTTACGGAGACCTGATTGTCTTGAACCTTTCTTGACTGATTTTATCTTGAAAGATGGTAGTGAGTGATCTGCTATGGGCTCAAGGTTAGCTTCATCTAAGTTGCGAGCAACCAAATTTGTTCATAGTGTTACCTGTGGTAGACGCGCTCCCCGTCTCCGGGCCAGCATTTTCAGCACCTTCGCCCTCTTCATCATCGACTTTAATTACTCGTGCTTTCCGCCGTGATCCAAAAGAACTCATGTTGAATTATGTTTTATTTTTGAGATGAATTCTGTCGCTCTGAGTTGCTGCCTGTCGAGACTGCTGGCAGTATTATCTTATCGACACGTGATCCATTTTTTTTGGGCGCTGGAAGTGCGCGATGCAGAGCCAGGTTTCTTCGCGTGGTGCCTGGTCACCGGCCTGCAGCTTTTGTCCACTTTGCCCGACAACAAGACTTCGCGAAAGATATTAGCTTCTCATAATGGCGCCCGCACAACCTGAGCTCAAGAAGGTTCGTATTCTCCACATGGAAATCTTTCAATATCCATCGGACCATCGTGATCGCGACGAACGAGCTTCCAATTGTATGTCTGCTAACTATGATTTACAGTACCTCGACAAGCGCCTGTTTGTCCAACTGAACGGCAGCCGCAAGGTTATTGGAGTCCTGCGTGGATATGATGTATGCAGAAGCAAGCTTGCTCTAGCTCTGTGCCGCGCGTTGCTAATGGTTGATCGCAGGTTTTCTTGAACATTGTTCTGGACGAGGCGGTCGAGGAGAAAGAAGGTGGCGAAAAGGTCAGAATAGGCATGGTGGTATGTTATTCTGCTGTTTTATGCAAGAGCAGGGATGTCTGAGCTAACAAACCACAGGTGATTCGAGGCAACTCTGTCGTCATGCTGGAAGCCATGGAGCGCATTGGCGGCGACGACCGACAACACCGATAGACCAAGCAGGGAAACGAGCTGTGGGAGTGAAATATGATTTTGAATTTAACAGGCGTTCCGGTATGAAGGAAAGAAATGATATAAAAAAGATACGGGACCAGTAACCAAGATATACCAAGGGAAACCGGGCTATCCCTGTGCAACAATAGCGAAAGACGGGTCTAATATGAAGTTTATGCCTTGCTCACCCAAGCCTTTTCGTCATAGTTCTCCATCATTTTGCCCCCAAAGGCTTGGTACCAACCCTTGATACCGCCAGTCATGATGAACGTCTTGATGCTGGTCTCACCGACTTCGTTCAAGTAATCCTGCATCCAGCGGGCAGACCTTGTACCCCGCCCGCCTGAGCTCCCTGCGAAAAGTCAGTAAAGTCTAACAGTGATGGGTCCTTTGAAGAGTTTACCGCAGTAGAAAATCACTCTCTCAATGCCAGCCTGCTTCACGAGCTGGTAGACAACAGGCCTGGTTTGGTAGAAGGACTGTGCGGGGAGGTTGATTGATGTCGCGACCGTGCCACCATCCCAATCATTTCGGCGAACGTCGACCAGGAGAAAGTTTCTATTCTCATGTTTTGGAGCAGCCAATGCTCTTTTCAGTATCTCCATAACCTCTGAGTTCTCAATCATCTCACAAGTGGCCTGCGGATCGGGAAGACCATCCCACCATGGAGGGGCCTCGCCAGCGAGCGGGGCATTTTCCTGCGTCGACATGACTGCCTGTTAGCTTTTCAATTGGAGCGGCTTGAAAAAATTCTAGGAAAGGGGACACAGATTTGAGCGCCGTCAGAGGTAAATGTACGTTTGGGTATACGCTCTTGGCAGATTGATATAGCACGGCAATTGCGACTTCCCAAAGATGGCTCATGTCCACGTGATGCAATTCCAATACTTGCCTGTCATCAAAGCAGTTTCGCTTCCTAAGAAATTTCATTGCGGCACAAAGAATAAAAACCGGTTTCATATAGTGGTATTTCTGTTCTACTTCCCGTTACCTTATCAGTATCCAATTGCACTCTACGAAGGAGAATTCCCATACCCTGCATATACGGTGTATATGGATTAGAAACATGCTGTAAACGGAAGAATGCCCTTTAAATTCTTGGTTCATCTGGCTATATTTTAATCATTCAGCTGCCTCTTGGTCAAAACTAGTAAAATCATCAATGAATCGAATCCACCAACAATAAATGGAGCAATAACTCCCCAAACATCTCTTTTGAACGGTCACTTACCGTTAAAGCTCCTGACCAGGTCCTCTCGGTCAGCACTATGATTAACTAGCGCCCAAAACTGGCCCTCTTGCCGATACAACTCAGCTGGCGTCCCGAACTCAACAACTCTTCCATTATACATCACCAAAACTTTGTCTAAGTGAGTGACAGTGGCCAGCCTATGAGCAATTATCATAACTGTGGTATCTGGTAACCCTTCTCGGATCATAGCCTGAATTGTGGAATCCGCTTCCATATCCACTGCACTCGTTGCCTCGTCCATAATGACTACCTTCTTCCCAGAGACCATCGCTTTGACAAGACATAAGATCTGTCGCTGACCGTGAGAAAGATTGGCACCCCCTTCGCTGACCATAAAAGATAGACCATAGCCGTTACTTTCGGTTTTATTTCTTGTGTTTGTAGCCGTGGAGAAGAATTGACATTGCTGCAAGCAGGCAACTAACTTCTCATCGGAATGCGTGCCATCGGGGTCAATGACTTCTCGGAGCGTGCCACCAAACAGATGCGGATCTTGAGGAATGACAAGGATTCGTTTGCGCAGCACCTCGACTTTAATGCTTGAAATATCTACCGAACCAATGCGGATGATACCGCCTCGTTTCTCAATCAATCGGACAAAGGCCAATGCCAGAGTAGACTTGCCAGCGCCTGTTCTGCCGACTACGCCAACCCGCTCACCCGGGTTGATGGTGAATGTTACCTCATGCAAAGTATCAGGCACTCCAGGACCGTAGCCTGCCGCATAATCAAAGACTTGAAGCTCTCCCTCCTCAGGCCATGAATCTTGAACATCCAAGCCATCAACTGGTTCCTGTTCAATCGAGCCATAATTGTCAATCTTCTCGGCGATCCTGAGTCCAGACTCCATTGCAGATATTTGCTGAAGAAAGCCAGATACAGTTTCGCTGAACTGTAAAGCGAATGACAGTGCTGCACCAGCAGTGCCAGCTCCGGCACCAGAGAATACGATAGAAGCGCAAGACAGCACAACATAAATGGCCCCCAGAGCCCCAAGCTGAAAATCTGTTACAATTGTATGCAGACTCTTGTGCCACGCACTAGACGCTTTTTCATCAAGTATCCGGCTTGCCCGCCTAAAGAAGTGTTCTTTCATTCCATAGGCCCGCACTGTCGAAATACCGTCTGGAGCGTACAACGAACTGCGATGCTGCAGAAATACAGATGCCATCTTGTCGTCGATGGCAGTCAGATATTTGGCTGCCGGAATGAGATGTCGTCCAATGATGAAGTATAAGTAAAAAAGGCCTATCATGAGGGGCGTGTTGTACAAGGATAACGAGGCACTGCGCCGAAGTTAGAATACATGGGAAAGATGCCTGAATCCCCATTGAGCATTTACAACCTACCTGGTCCACAGAATAGTGATAAGCTGACTGAAAAATGCAAAGACATAACCAAGTACATATGTCAAATCCTCATCGACTATCCTCGTGTACTTATCACAATGCTGAAGAATCTCGCCATGTGAGGCCGATTCAAGCCAATGCAGCGGTGCACCGAAAATATGTTCCATCATTTGATAATATAGCTTTTTGGATGCGGTTCTGTAAAGTTTAATCATCGTGACTGCCCTGATTGAGATAGTCAGCGTTGTCAAAGCACTCAAGAGCATGTATGCCTGACCAGGCGACAGGCGGTTGGACTTTTCAGCTGCAGACGAAGTTTTATCCCCAGCAACCCACTCTTCCAACCACGAAGACACAGATACTCTGTTCCATTCACAGATGGCTAGGGACGTTAGCGCGAGTAGCCAGCTTGGTGCACCACCGCTGGCATTGAAGTAAATGATGTATGGAGCTGAGCGAAATGTTTCCTCTGTTGCACCTGGTTTTACAGGTAGAACAGGGGTTGTAGCTGGCTTGTCAGACAATTGGCCACTTTCTCTGCAATATATTGAATAATTGAAACCGTCATCCGCAAGAGAGGGCTTTGCAGAATCCTGCTCAGCTGGAGGGGCAGCAGCTCTGGAAACCAACTCACCAGTGGCAGTCTGGTTATGAATACGCAGGCGGTATGAGACCTTGGAACACACCTGATCCTCATGGTGAGTCACTAGAATCCTAGTCCTGCCACGGGAAAGGCTTCCACAGAGTGCCTTTTCCACAATCCACTTGCGGACTTCGGCGTCGACGGCGCTCAGTACATCATCCATCAAAATGAAGCTGGCTTGGGAATAAAGAGCTCGTGCCAGAGCTATGCGGGATCGCTGTCCGCCACTGAGGGAGACGCTCTTAATTGTAATAATCGTCATATCTCTGTCTCTGAACTTATGTAGGTCCTTGTCCAGCGCACAGCAGTAAAGTACAAGTGCATAGCGTTCTTCATCCATGGGCAAGCCAAACAGAATATTGTCTTGTATGGTGGCATTATCCATCCATGGAGTCTGTGGTACCAATGCGAAGTTACCAGGCTGAATCCAGTTTCCCGCAAGACCGTTGTTCTTCTGTTCACCTCTAGAGGCAAGTGGGCGACAAATGTCACCAGATAAGATCTTGGCTTCACCAGCGAGAGCGGACAAAAGCAAAGACTTTCCGCACCCAGTCTTGCCAGTTATTATGCTTAACTCCCCATTAGGAAAATTTGCTTCGAGTTTTTCAAGTCTGAAAGTGTCCTTCGCGTTCTCTTTCGCATGCCAAGTAATGGTAGCATTACGCAAGGACAGTGTGTCGGAGGGCACAAACCGGGTCTCATTTATCTCTTCCTTTCTCAGAAATGCATCAAATTCCCGGGCACTAGCCCAGCCAGCTTTAATTCGGGGTATCTCCCGGGGAATGGCCCATAATTTTGATTGAAGCTCTGTGAACAGATTGATGAACGTAAACGCTACTGAGGCAGTCAAAGCATTGCCCTGCCACGAATAGACGAATATCGGGATACCACTCAGCACGGCCGGACTGACGTTTGAGACAATTACCATCCAGAACCGTAACCAAGCAATTTCATTGTATCCCTGTACCTCCTTATCTCTAATTTTGTAAATTTTCTGCTTCCAAGCCGGCTCGGTGGCGGAGAGCTTAATTTGGCGAATGGCTAGGAGGGCGTCCTGTAAAATCGCATTTCGATTGCTCTTCAATTTCCAGATTCGCTGAAGCAAAGTCGCCCAGTGCTTTGTCTGAACCGTGGTTAGAGGTGTTATGAGTAACGCAGCTGCAATTGCAACTGTGACTGACCTCCACCCGACGAGGGCGACGAGGACGGCAGTCGTGGAAACGAGCTGGGTTGAAAGTCCGACGACCTTGTAGAGAAGAGGAAAAGCCGAACACGCCCGAGCACTATAAATCAAATGTCAACAGCTATTCAGCAAATATAAGACAAGTTAATCTCAAACCTAAGAGCGTTAATGTGTAGCAACGTTGACATGCTCTGGGCCTCTCTGTCCGCAGGGCTTACAGCAATAGTGGGCAGAGTCAGAACTTTTTGATACGCCAAAGCTCCCAGTGTCTGACGCATTGGTATATCAATCATACTAGAGCCGATCCACATGGTCCATGCTGTGAAGAATACAGGTAGAAGATTCGATACACCGAGCAGCAAAGCCATGAACATAATATCGCGAGTTGCTCCCTCATGCTCACCATCGAGACGCTCTAACAGACGATAAGTGACTAGGTTTGGCATGATAACAGCAAAAGATTGTAAAACTGCCAATATCGACTGAAGAGCTAAAGGGGCAAGGTACTCCCTCAGTAGAACGAGTCCAAGCCCCTGCGAAGCAAGCCTGTTTGTGAGGCGGCGATGGTGCTCCGTCAATGCCGCTGTGCGAAGGCTTGCGGGAAGAACTGGCAGAGTTTTGACGTCCTTCCTCTGCAAATTTCCTAGTTTGAAGACCTTCCTGGGCCAAAGAAACGTGAGAAGCTCAATGAGAGGCGCGGTATTTTGGCGATCAGTTGGTGAACCTTCATGGAACCTATCCTGTCCTCTTGGAATCGTAAGGAATATTACCAGCAGCAGCACGGAGAGCACAACGCTAAAAGCAGATAAACACATATGGTCTAAGAACTTCAAATCTTTTCCACAGTGAATTGCCATTAAGACGGCGAGGAGAGCTGTTGAAACAGCTCCGTCCGTCACTGATCGAGCGGTTATCCCAGCCCTTGCCTCAGAGGATAGATTCAAGACATGGCCGACCACAATACACTAATGACGTGTCCATCAACATCATACGATTAATAACAGTTAACAACAGCGGATCTTCATTGATTGTCTCACCCATGGGAGAATTCGACCGGATGGGGCTGCAGAGCCCATGACGCCTATAGCCGTCGCCCAAACTCCAGCGGCAACACCGCCTGTCATGATCATTCTATCACGGAAATCCTTTGACAGACCACGCCGGGAAAGTAATCGAATAATAAGGCTAAAAAAGCCGTGGGTGACCATTATTCCAAACAGAATTGAATCCATGTTAGCCCACGAAAGTGCAACTGGAGCGAACCAAGATGGCCAACGCCTGCGAAGCCTGTCCGCACTACCATATCTGTCGATAGCCTCGGCCATAGCAGCGCAATAGAGACTCCAAAATTTCAATTAGACAAAAACTGAATGTATTTCTACTAGAACTCTTGGAGACCAGTCTGCGTTATTTGTTTTTTACTTCGTCGTTTCTTTGCTGGCCCGACTCCTGCAGCCTCGTTGTTTTATTCGACAGACCCCGCACGACGCATGACGACAGCCTGATTACCAGGCTGCCTACATAGATGCATTGCAGGTCTTTGATCTAGTTTACAGAGTAGAACTGAGCAAGAGTTCTACATCCAGCCCGTAGTCTCGTGAATTAAACCGAAGAAAGTATTCGATTGGACTCTGAATCTAGGAACCATAGTCAGCAAAGCCGCCCAACATCCAGCCCAGAGTTGGCGACTGAAAGGGAAGTAATCCATGACAAGCCAAGCTTCAAGACAATACGAAGCAAGGAATTTGGATAGTTTCGTTACGCGGTTTGTAAATTTTCATGTAAAAAAACCAACGCACCTTATTCCTGCGTGGTAAGGTGGTTGCCTACGTGGTTGCCTATGCAACGATTCCTTGTGTGTCAACGTAACCGAGAGCCAAAAAGATACTTATACTATGGATGCTAAATTCCATAAAATATGAATTGACGCTATCTGTTATTTCGGCATGTTTTATTTTGGTTATTTACGAATCCTTACATTCGGAATGTCCCTTCCATGGACTATGAACTATAGAAATTATATTCCGATTCCCAACACAGGCTAGAGATGTGGGAATGATTTCCGCCAAACAAGAATGATCTGTTGTATAACAATGGGTAAATGCATTACTTCAATTCAAGTGTAAATCCTTGTCTGCCGTCTCTGTGTAAGTCTCGCTTCCGAAAACTTACTAGCTAGGTTCCAAGCCATCAGTCAGCCAGGCAAGCGCAATTGTTTACACGTCACGGTTCAAGAAGGAAACCAGTATCAGTGGATTGCGCTCAATCAATCTTTAATGATACTCATTCGGCCAAGGACGCAGCGTTTGACACAAAACTGGCTATACACATGTAATCGGACATCTACAGGCCTAGCGCTACTGTGGCTGGATTCGGTTGGGAGATAGAGGTGGACAATGAGATTGTAGCTGCATGATTTGCTCTAGAAGTTGCCGTGCTGGTGGCCGCCAAAACCTCGATAGCTCAGACGAAGACGGCATTTTTCGCTTGCAGGGGACATCAGAATCTGAAATTGGCATTGTGGGTGTGGCGAATGCAAAGTCACTGCAATATCTGATAGATCCGGCACTGGACTTGTGCACCAGTTACAGAGATTGGTTAACTTGGCCGTCTGAGCATGGTTGATGAATGTAATTAGTTGAGATTGTAAAATAGAAACATTGTTCGCTACCAGCTTGAAAACTCCGGTTCCCCATATATCCAGCTCCCACGATTTCTCATGACAAATTATTAATAACACCCCAATCACAATACGCCAGGAAGAAACGGCAAAGACATTTACTGCTCGACACTGCCCATCGAATTCATAATGACGGCACCCCAGTCTAGGTAGCCATCAAACCACACAGCAGGATCAACACCCGTGAGCAAATCACTTCGCCACGGTGTGCTACCATATACATTTTGCATCTGGTCCGGCGGCAAGTTCGGGTCCAGGACTGGCCAGATGCCATTATTGTTGGGGGCCATGTCAGTTGATGTCGGTGGCTGTAGCGCGCCGTTCCAGCCCGACATACTTGTGTCCATGTCCGCCTTAAGCTGCTGGTTCGGGGAGTGATTCTCGCCTTCTTTAGAAACAAGCTCGGCCCACCTCTCTAGCTTTGCTTTTGTAATGCGAACCTTGAGCGCCGTCATGCTCCATACGTTTGCCTCGTCGGTCCTCGAATCGGTCGACGAAATTTGGAACGTGGCATTGGCCTGCTCGAAGCGGTTGCACATGGCCAAGAGGATGTCGCCGACATTGACTGTTAGAACCGGGTGTGTCTTGAGCTGTGAGCGGAGATGTGCCACGGCAGCTGGCAGCGCTGGATCGAAGAAGCAATCCGCGCCTGTGAAGTCGGTACGTCCTCCGGCGGCCCCCTGTGCGTTCGGGGGCGATGCAGCTGTTCCTCGTGCCGTCTGCGGATTTGGCTCAAATGATGCCAGACTGGTAGTGCCTCTCTGCGGGTCCTCTGGCTCGCCGATAGGCTTTGGAGCCACTAGTTGGGCCCATCTGCCGAGCATCGTGAGTGCATAGACAAGTTGTGCGGCCACAGCCGTTGTTTGACAGTAGTACTGAGAGACAGGAACAGCGAACCAGGTCTCAAACCAACCTGTCAGGGCGGCACTAGTGTTGTATAGGCGGTCCAGAGGAGTTCCGTTCCCTCCCACGTTGAGGGTGAACGCTTCCGCTAGAGAAGAAATAAATTCCTTATCAACGACGGGTGGCTCGAAAAGCCTCAGGCGAGCTGTGTTAAAGTACATTGTGATGATATCTAGCGGATCAAAGTTAGCCGTAGTTACAGATGCGTGGATTTGGGTCGCTTCCTACGATCGTTCCTGAGATGTTGTGGTAGTTTAGCGCGAAGCTCATCCAGTTCGTTCTGGAAGGCCGATACATAAACCGCTGTCGGTGCCTTTGGAATACTGCTAAACTCTTCGATTGTGTTGTCTCTTGGGTTTAGTTCGGAAATGCGCTGTGTCAGATGCTGGACTCGTACTAGGAACACAAGTGTGATGTCTGTTTCATATTCCATATCCCCCTCGAGAACAGAGACACATTCTTTAACATATGAAGTGTATCGCATCGCATCTATCCTTCCAAACACGGTCGCCATACTAAGAAAAAGTCAATACCGCGAAACTTTTTCGGGTGAGGGATAGCTTGAGCAACGTACGACGACACTAGGAACCACACGCCAAGAAACGCGCGTCTTTCTTCATTGCTCCGGGCTGAAGGCGCTGGTGGCTGAGCAGCCATTACCCTGGTGCCTTCATGAATAATCGGATGCCTGTTGAGGCCGAGCTCTCCGATTAATGAGATTGAGAGTGCTAGGAGATTATGAAGTTGTGCATGTGTGAAGCAGTGGTATTGATACCAGCCGAGAATCACAATCATACCCAACAACAAATCCATTGAGCGTTCCGATCGAATTAGCATGTAATCCGTAAGGTGCTTGATCAGCGCGTGCATCTGGGCTCTCATGGAGCGCAGACTGCGAAACGAAGTCACCATGCGGATGGACGACATGAGGAATGGACGTGTCGCACCAAGCTGGGCGGCGGTAACATCGCGCGGAATAATGACGAATGGGTAAAGAGGTTGCAACTGCGTTTTGTACATCTCCAGAGCAACGTCGTCGGTATCCGGTGGTGGAGCGGCTTCACCTGGGGCTGGTCGACAGATGCAATTTGGCTGGCCAAATGAGTTGTATGTCGGCGGGATGAACCATTCTTTCGGCTGCTGCAACTTTTGAGGCTGATTTATAGTATTGTTTGTCATAGGCGACTCAGTCAGCTGAGACGGACTAAAATTGGACTCCTCGTAGTCATCTGGAGTACTTTCATCCTGCTGTCCTTGGCCTTGGTGAGGGAGCTCTCCCGATGCTTGCAGCAAGCTTACTAGGCCGTTAAGGCGCTCTTCAATTTGCGCCGTACGCCTAGGTGGTAGAATTAGCACGCTTGGGTTGATAAATGTCATGGCTGTAGTTGAGTTTTCATGGCGAAATGTAGAGAGGAAAGAGACTTACGAAGGCTTCGGCTGCCTTTTCTTTCGCGGCCGATGAATCTGGTCTGTACATTCTTTGAGCAGCCTTTCGCATCTACATCAGCCTCGGCGTCAGCGATGCATCTGATTGCGCATTGATTTCCATTGTATACGTGGCGTTGGCGATGTATGTGAGTTGCAGGGCAAGGAAGCGAGCGAGGCGCAGTGTGAGTTGAGCAAACCGCCACACCGTTTCTCGTCTGACGCCGCTCACCACGGGAAAATGGCATCAACCCTACTCACCGGTCGCATTTGCATCCAGGGGTCTCATTTGAGCGGATACACTTTGCTTTGGCCGTCGCGCAAGCTGCACAAGCGGCACCCCATTTCGCCGTCGGCAATTTCGGACGCTCCTCACTCGGCTTGGTAGGCATAGTATGACGAGAGAGGCGCAAAAGATGCCCAACACACGGAGATTGATCAGGTGCAAATCAACAGTACGCCGCCAGCCGTAGGGCGTATGATAAGAGACGGAATTTCGAGTCACCAGCAGGGAATATGGCGAAGAAAAATGACTGGAAAACACCTCTTTGGATGAGACAAGAGCAAGATCGCATCAATAAACGGCATTTTTCGCAAATCTCCGTCGATTGGACTGAGAGAAAGTGGGGCCTCGATGACGGGCCTCGGCAAAGTACCCGAAGCTTCCATGGAAATCAGGACCTGCAAGGCTGCAACGAGGCAAAACATATGGTTATTTATACACAATATTGCATTTGTCATATCTTGCTAAAGAATGTCATGGAATTTGGCTTCTGTCTTGTTTGGCCTGCCGCCGGCCCAGGCCGCGCAGCCTCGCTCGCATTGCACTCAATATGAAACCGACAGTCAACGGACGGGAGCCGAGGGTTGTATCAATTACAGTTCTATTAACGAGTCCAGTAAGAGCTAGCAACTGCCTCTTTTGTGTCTCTGGAGCACAAAATCTCCATTTCACCAATGTACGGATACTCGAAGTCTTCTCCGTCACTTATAATACATGATCAAATTCTCGCTCTTCCAATCCTAACCTTGGTGAGGCGTGATTGGCTTAATATCATTGCGCAAGGCCATGCGCCCTGGCCAGAATAATCTCCTTGTGACTCCTTGTCTTTACTTTGTGCGCGAAACACCAGCCCCAATGACTCCTGGCAGCTTTTCCTCGCCGACACTGAAGAGCAGGCTGATCGACCCCCAGACAACGGCGACAATAACGATTGTGAATCCAAAGAACAGCCAGAACGGTACGCTGACATCCTTCTTGGCGCAAGTAGGTCCAGCCCATTGATCAGACCATTTACCAGAGGAGGAGTACGTACGGGCGCACAGGCAGGTAAAACAAACCTCGCCTTCTTTCGGGTTCTCCGGCACCGCTCCGTATTTGTTCACACACGCACCGCGCGGGCTCGAGCAGTTGCCTGTGGCAGCAATGCAACTTTCCAACGAGTTGAAGCATGATGGAATGGCCTTCTTGGGAATAAATATACCTCCAGAGCTGGCTGCCGCAGGTGTGACGCTAACGGGTGTCGACTTGTGGTTGGAAGAGATGACCTGCTCGGCCTGTCGCCGGCGTAGCTCCTGTGGCTGATCGGACCACGATGCCTTCGCATTCTCGTTTATTTCCGGTAGCAGAACAATCGTAGACTCAATGGCACCGGCCTTGGCCAGCTCCGGGATGGATCGTAGAGCTTCGAGGATATCCTTCATCGACTCCGGGTTCTATGACCAGGTTACATTAGCTCCCATTCTTCCATTCCCCTTCCACAGTTTCGCGTACCTTGGTAACGCTATATCTGGCAGCGGTAGACTCCTTGCCCCAGCAGTCTCTGTCCGTCATCTGCACAATCTCGCCCAGCGAGCAGCTGTGCATATTTGTCGCGCCGGCGTTGTATGCATCAATCTCCAAGAAATCACCGTTAGCGGCTGAAAGCGGCAGGTCATCTATTGTAAAAGTCGCGTCTTGGCCCAGGGCGTCTCTAGTGTCTTTAATTTGTTGTGTAGTCATTCCGTCAATCATGACCAACAGTCGCTTCGGCACTGTCGCGGGCGCGGTGGAAAATAGTGCTTCCCTAAACGGGGCATATTTGTTCAATGTAGCAACAGCATCTTCGGCGTTGATGCCTTCGGGGATATCTCTGATGGTCGGGCCTTCACCAGCCCCGGCCAGGCGTTGCAGCAACACCAATCTCGCTATGCTACGACCGAGCGAAGCTGTCGAGCTGGACTCATCACGGGGAAATGTAAAAGCCTCTCCAGGTGTCGCAACTGCGGCAGCGCAGCTCGCAAGCGCCGCAATGATCCCAGCAGTGAATTTCATGATGGCGGTGGGATCATAAAAGCTAGGTAGATCTGTCTGGCAGAGGAACACCAGAGCGTCACCACCAAGGGAGGTTTCAATGCTTGCAGGTCGCTTCAAGGCGCCCACTACGCTGTAGCGGAGCCCGGCATTTGATTACTCCGGCGGTTGGCCACCCCTCTGGTGGACTGTGGTGGCTGGCCCACTTGCCACTCAAGCTGCGTCAGAGTGTAGAGCCCGATCATGACTAGGATCGTCGCATCTATTGCATTTTCAACCCCAGCGTTCATCTTTCTAGCATTATGCATTTTTTCGCCTCGCAAGCACTTGCTAAATTTTGTACATGACAGTCGGACAGGTTCCTATACGCACAACTATGACAATGCGACAGCTGATGCCCGCCGCAAGGTTGGCTGCATTTCGGGCTATGCGACCACCACCGTTCTATAACCAACGAGCCTTCTTGAATGCGCGGCCGATGTCCCTTATGCCGGGGCGCAAAGCTTCTTCTGCGACGGGACAACTGCCTGTGTATTTCCCCAGGCCAGATGCGGGATCTCGGCTTAAGCCGGTGCGACGGTTTGTCGGGTACGTCGCTGTAATGCTTGCTCACGAATGGACATAGTTTGCTAATGTAATCTTCTTCTTGTTTATATAGGCGAGTTCTTTTCACAACAGCCACAGCGTTCATCTGCTGGACAGTCTTCTACGTCATCGTTCTCGAGCCGCTTTTTGACTGGGCAGAAGACGAGTGGGATGCCCTCTCCGAGAAGGAGAGGCAAGAGCTCACCGACGAATCGGACGAGGGCGCGGACTCAATACTCTTCCTTCCTATGCCATTCAGTACTATAGAGGTCAAGCAAAAGCCGTACAAAAACGACGACCCGAACTGGCTGGAATTTGTGGCTTTCAACAGGAGTCCGCAGGCTCGCGAGGATGTTAAATGTTTGTAATCTCACAGCTGAAGACCCATACGCCTTTCCAGCGGTGCTGACATTATTAATCTCCAGTCAAATTGGCCGAAATTATACGGCAAGCCATAGCAAGTAATGATCAATACATCAAACTCTTGGGTGGCAGGGATATCCGCATATCCCAATTCTGGCTGGATACCATCTTTCCATCACGACCACCGCCTAAACACTATGTCGCTGGGTAAGACAAGACGCTTGCAAATATCTAATGCGCAATGCTTGTGTCAGGAACTAATATTTCTTTTCTCAACCGAACAGAATCAGTATCGAGGACGACGGCGTATACTGGGGGCATCGCCCCATCGACACATTGGCAGCAAACCACTTGTCGCTGGCCATCTACCCGGCAGCAGTAGCCAAGGCAGCGTGGAGCTTTGTGAGCGTCCTCGGCAAGGGGTTAGCGAACGATGCGGCCGTATTTTTCGGTCTTGCCGAGCCGACTGTCCGGGCCCCAGTATGGCAGGACGCGCTCCTGAACCGCATGCCAGGTCCTGACACTGTCACGCGAGGGGCAAACCAAATCACTGGTGGCACAGGTGCTGGAGCTGGCGCAGGCTCAAACGGAGAGCTGCAAGATTTGAAAAAGACTCTGCAATCGGCTGTCTCGCTCGGCAATATTCTGCCGCCGAGCCTTGACACCGCCAGCACAGCAGCCATGGTGACTTTTGCAAAGAGTTGGAAGCCAGCCCGACCGGGAATTGGCCCCGGCTGTATCAAGGTGGACGGTCTCATCCAAGTTTCAGGTAAACAGGCATATATGGCTGTATATGTCAACGCATGGTATGATGTGAAGCAAGGAAAGTATGTCGATATTCAGACCCAGCTGAAACACATCCTGCCTTACAAACAATACCCGGCAAGGAAATAAGAGAAGAGGGGCAATAAATGTCTTCACCAAAACACTTCAGTATAAAAATTGTACATGGAACAGGAAAGCAAGTTTCCACAGTTGAATTGTTTTTGTTGTATTTATATAGGTAGCATGGCATTGGCGCTTACAGTCACTTTTCCGATTCTTGGACGGAGCCAACTTGTATAGTTGGCTGAAACCCTTTGAAGTAAAATTGCTCAATTAAGCAGGCGAACTCATAATTCACTTTTGTATATCTTGCAGGGTCTAGAGACCGTCAAAGACATTCTCGCAATCTTTAGTTACCAGCCCCGGAAAACACCTAGTAGCGACGTTGGTGCTGTTGAATAAAAAATTCAATTGCTTTTTAAAGATCATTCACGCAGTTCCAACTTAAAATACAAAATCATCGACATCCCAGCAGAAGAGCGCTGCATAGGCTGTTTAAAACCAGTTTAGCAAACATTACTCAACCCAAGTCAAACTCCATCCTAAAACTCATGAAACGGAAAAAAAAAAATCCCTGGTAGCGTCCCAAGAGTTCATGTGTAGGCAAAACGACTTGAAGGGGATATAAAAAAAAGAAGGAAAGCTCCCCCAGTATCGCTTCACAGCGCCAGTTTCAGCCAATAATTTTGCCCCACGCTTTTAATTTTTCATCACATTGACGTACGCCGTGAATATTTCCAACTCAGACTCAGGGCCGCCCGGCTCTCGCTGATCGCCTGGAATGGCGGCAATCAAGTGTGCCTCAACGACATTAAGACCAGGGTGCAGAGCGACATCGAAAGCGAGCTCTTGCGGCTGCTGGTTGGGGATCATCTGCGGAAACGGCTTCAGGGTCTGTCTGTTGATAAGGGTCCAGAGGCTATAGTGGCGCTCATGGAGGAAGTCTGGCAACATCGTGACGACGAAGACTCGGGTGCAGTGCGGGGGCAGGTTGATGACGCCAGACTGCTGCAGGTACTTGGGATCAGGGTAAACGGCTCCCAGCGTAGGCTCCGGGAGCTCAAGCAGAGGGTGGGCTTGGATTATTAAGCGCTTGATGAGCGCATCGGCAAGACCTGTTAATCGGGTTAGCATAAGCTAATCGCATAGTTTAAGAAGAAAGGTGTATGTGTTTGGTACCTTTGCCAGGGCCTCGAGGCCGCCTCGTTTCATTGTTATTCGCAATACTTGGCACCGGAGGAATTATCGGAGTCTCTTGGGATGCTGTTGGCTCCGCAGCACCAGTTTCAGGGTCTTTTGGCGTAGGCGCAGTTGCGGACGTATCTTCTTCTGCTTGTGCAGCAGGGGTTGTTGCGCCATTTGCGCCAGCCTCGTTTGCGGTAGGCGGTGTCTCGGTCCCAGGAGCGGGTGACGCCTCATTACCGCGGCCGCCGACGTGGATGGTTATCTTCTTATTTGATGGGGTACTATCCGCTCCGTGACCGACCCTGAGTCTAATCTTCGACTGACTAGGCTCTGAGACAGCAGCCTTTGCCTTCTTGAACTGCACATAGTAAATTTTCTGCAATTTCCATTAGTAGTCGCGCCAATTTTGGACTGAGCGGCTAAACGCACCTCTAGTTCTTGAGCCAGGGAGTAAATCTCACTACCTTCTTCATTGTAGAAATAGGCATTGGTCCACAGCAGTTTCGACTTCTCCTCAAAGGCCGCCCAGGACTTGAACTCGCTCACGCCAGTCATTTCACCGCGGCCTTGCACTCCCTTCACGAGTTTCTGCAGCTTCTTCAGCGACAAAGGATCGCTCACTATTCTGTAGTAGTCCTTTAAGGCACGAGGCGGGAGGTTGATAAAGGGTTCGAAGTAGGCATCCTCGTAGTCGGGCTCGCGGTGCCTGATGAGTTCCTCCACGAGTTTCTCTTGAGCTTCCTGGAACGTAAGGCCTCTGTACGGGACACCCTCATACTGATGGCCTTCTGGTTTCGCTGGAGCCGCAGGCTTAGGGCTTGCTTGGTAGGCAGACGAGCGGCGAGGTCGTGCACGCGAGGGTTCTTCCCTTCTCTTAAGAATGATGGATCTGCGCTTTGGTCCCTCGTCCTCTTCTTCCTCTTCCTCTTCCTCTTCCTCTTCCTCCTCCTCCTCCTCTTCTGCTTCCTCCTCCTCCTCCTCCTCTGCCTCCTCTGCGGCATCATCATTATCAGCTTCATCTCCTTCCTCCTCATCGTTCACATTTTCCTCGCCGTCTTCATCTGGCAAGGGTGTGGGGAAAGCCTGGTAGCCTCGCTTGGCATATGCAGGGTTGGTCTTTGTCATGTAGTTGCTGAGCGCCTTGCGAAAGCGTTCTGCGTCGTCAAAGACGGAAGATGAGCGCGGGTAGAACTCTTTGGCATTTGAAATCATTCGCTTGAAGTAGCTTTCCAGATCGGCTAGATTGTCGAATGCGCCATCATCAAGCTTTTGCTCGACAATCTCTAAAGAAATGGGTAGTTTGGTTTTCTTATAGTAATCGGCATTGCCTTGTCGGGGGATCAGTTTTTCAAAGTACGTTGCTATTAGCCGGCCACTAGGGTGGGAGTTAGCAGAAGCTTGCGACGGCCAGAGGAAATACATTTACCTTTTATCAGAAGTGCGGCGAATCTGATCGAGGAACGCGATTCCATAGGCGGTAGTAGACTCTTTGGTCTCACCCTTTGTGAGGTCAAAATCCTAGAGGAACAACATATTAGCATTGACTCGTTGGTGGTAACGGCGCATCATATCTGGCAGGCAACAGGAACGCGAAAGGAATCGTCCTTCAAGTCGTGATTTTCTGTATCGATATGACTGCCAGGTGAACCGTACTGAAACCTTGCGACGCTTCGAAGATCGATCGCCAGAATCCGCGCCGTTTGCGCCGTCCGCCTTGCGCTTGCTATCCATAGCGTTGGGGCTTCAATCGTTCGGGCAGTCAAAGCAAGGCCGGCATCCACGATAGCGACTCCGAATTCGTCGTATTGCACGTCAATTGAATGCAATAGTCGCCGGCGCACAAAGATTCTTGCTTTGAGCAGTAGACACTAGCTCTCAGACGCGTGTTCGCAAGTGCCAAAGCTCGCGTTGGCGGTTGTTTGAAGAACTGCGCTTCGAAAGAACTCGTGCGCTTCGGTTTGGATAGAAAATGGGATTAATTTCAAATGATTTATTGCTGCTCGATTATTGTAAATAGCCTTTGATGCCGCACGCGAGGCTTGCGAGTGGCAATGGGCTAGTCGTGGATGAGCTTGTAGTCTTGACCTGGCAACTGGAGAAGCGCAGGGGCAAGAAAAAGCAGCGAGCCAACAAAATAGAGAAGCTCGATCGGGACTAGCGTCATCTCGCCTTCATGTACTGCTGAACAATAGTTCTATTGTCCGCTTCACTAAAGAGTAATGCATTTCAAAAATAAAAATGATCCCCAAAAAATTCAAGGTTTTGACTGTACACAATCGTGTTGGAGTTTTTATTATAACAAGACCTTATGTTACTCAACGCCTTGCTTTACATGGTTTGCAGGTACTGATCAATGTAGCTCAATTTCCTTCTCGGTTCTGATTGATTACAATTACGAAATAGAAACAGAATATAATTCAGTACTTTTCACTAGTAGATAAGTTATAGATCTCTTCTCGCTGCACAGCAAATGTTTTGAATAATAATGGCGGTAATATTTTAGAATAGCATATCTAATAGTTACGTAGTACAGGGGTAGAAACGTGCGGCCCCGCTGCAGAAGCTCAGGTTCCGACCAACCCTGAACAGGCGCATACCGACGGAATCGTCTTCATCACATCTGCTGTACGAAGGAAGAAACAGCCCGCCCCTCAACACAATGGCAGACTCAGAGATACCCAAGGGTCCGCCTCCAGGCTATGAGGAGGCTGCCGCCGAACATGCTACCGGCAGCCGGCCGACCCCTCCGCCCAATGCCCGTCGCGGGCCGCTGCCCCTCGATATTCCCATCATCAAGCATCTCAACTCAAAGCGAGTTATTCTTGCTTCTGCCTCGCCGCGCAGAAAGGCGCTTCTACAGCAGGTATGTATATAGCGATAGCAAATACTAGAGCTCCTAGTAGTTAACCCAAGTATTTTGCCAGGTTGGACTACGAAATCTAGAAATCACACCATCGACACTACCGGAAGATCTGGACAAGTCCATCTACGGCCCGTGGGAGTACGTTTCCGAAACAGGTCGCCGAAAGGGCCTCGACGTTTACCAGAAGGCATTGGCAACACACCTCGCCTCTATTCCCGACCCAGACCTCGTCATTTCCGCCGACACCGTCATCGTCACCCGCGACGGTCACATTCTCGAAAAGCCGCGGAGCGAGGCCGACCACATCGCCATGCTCAAGAAGCTTCGCGACTCTAGAATGCACCGTGTCCTGACGTCTGTGACGGCGATTGCGCCGCGTGAGGACGCGCGCCATCCGGGCTATGATATGGCGACCAAGACGGAGGAAACAAAGGTTTACTTTTACGCCGAGGACGAGGGTCTCCCGGATGATGTCATCGAGGCATATGTCAAGACGCGCGAGGGCGTGGATAAGGCTGGCGGATACGGGCTCCAGGGCATTGCCGGATTACTGTTGATTGAAAAGATTGAGGGCAGCATGGACAACGTCATTGGTTTGCCCGTGCACAAGGCGTTGGAGCTGGCGGAAAAGGTCATCTTTCGCCAGGATGAGGTAGATTTTGAAGGAGAGGGGGAGGATGAAGAGGACGAATAATGAAAAGGGAAAACCCGGCATCATAGATTTTGCATTTATCTCAGTGGCGGCGAGTGTTTTCACGCGGCGCTGGGCTGTTTGTGGCGACTTCACACGTGTAAAACAATCAAAATACCGGATCTGAACCAGTAAGACATGATATGAATCACATGCCTGGTAGTTGGTATGATTGCCGATTAAAACACCAACTATTAATTACGGGGAAAATAAGGAAATAAGCGGAAAATCACATGCAGTGCGCTGTTATGCTCTCCGTGTGAAAGTTGTAACAAGGCTACTCACGCAGCAATTGGCTTACTACCATGTAGAACCTGCCTGACCAGTAATCACGTCATGTATGTAGCAATTGCTTGAATCCAATCGCATAGCTTGTACAGCCCACACACTGAGTGTTTCTGACACATGAAGTTGCATGAATCTGCAAGCCCGTTGTTTCTGCGCAAGTTTGCACGCAGGACAAGATCGTCAGGTCCCTCGGCTTCTTACAATGGCCCCTCCAAGTGTGACCGTCCGAAGCGCCGCTAGGCTTGGAATAGTCTAACCGCAGGACTCAGGAAAGCAACGCCCACTGCGTCATTCACAAAGAGGAATCTGGGGCAAGACCCCTGCCATGAAGGAAACCACAGGCCGTAGAAAATGTGGAAATCAGTTGGCGCACCCCTGCAGCTGCCCGCAGCGTCGGTCGGGCAGGTGCCGCAAACATGTTCGGCGCGGACCACCTGTAACCTTTTGTATGCGCATGTGATCCCCCACCACCACCGTCCGTTTGTCCTCCGTATTGCCAGTGTCTTTTCTTTTTGCTCTGGCCGATTTAAACTTCAGCCCGTCCCGACGGCGACTTTTAAATCTTTTTTTCTCACTTTTGGTTCAAACGCCATCAACTCATATACGTGTCTATTGTTACATATTCCTCCGTAATGTCATCGTCGCCAAACAACAACTCGGCCGACGCCGCCAACGCGGCCAATGGCGACGAGAAGCCCCGTCTTACCGAAGAGGAGAAGAAGCAGAACCACATTGCCTCTGGTGAGTAGGAAACAAGCTTCAGGCCTCCTGGGGGGAACTCGGGCTTGCCTCCACACAATCTGTCATTGGCAGACAAAAAACAAAAACTAATGCACTTCGTGTCATAGAGCAGAAGCGCAGACAAGCCATTCGCGAAGGCTTCGACCGGCTGACCGAGTTAGTCCCCGGCCTCGAGGGTCAGGGTCGATCCGAAGGCCTCGTGCTCAAAAAGACTGTCGAGTTCATGCGCCAGCAGCTGGATGAGCGCGAGGCCATGATTGAGCGCGTGGAGCAGGTTGGCGGTGCTGTGGACCAGGACCTCAAGTCGTAAGTGTATACGTGGAAACCTCACGGTTGTTTCGGTGCTGTGCGCGAAAGCTGACGCCGTCGCAGACAAGCGTTTATCCACCCGCACAAGCGTGGCAGAGGCGAAAGATGAATACAAATGCCCTTGTGAATTTCTTCAAGAACCAAAAAAAAAAAAAGACAAGGCCCGACCGCTTTAGAATCCTCCATGTGCGCGAGCAGTCAGTCATTGGGTGAGTCGCCATGGCGCGCTCTGTGCAAGGACTTGACCCGAGGATGGATGAGCGGGTATTACTGCTGAAGAGTTATCGCGGCGCCGCGGCATATATGCTGCCTACGCCAATCAAGAGCGTCTCCTCAATGCCCAGAGCATGCAAACAGGCCCGTGAGAGGGGACTTGCTCTAGAATCGTCGCAGCTGCGGTGCAGCGAGTTGGGTATTGCTAGTGTATGAGTAGAGTATTATTACATTATTCAAATCGATCTACCATCTGCATCATCCTATCCCTCATCTCGCCTGGCGTCATTCGCTCCTTACCCAGACTGACTTGCTTGTTTTGTACATCGGCGTCGCCAACCACCAGAATCTGGCTGTAGCCATTGTTACGGGCCTCTCGAATTTTGGCACCCAGTGACCTCGCCGTGGTATCCAGGTCCACGGCTAGGCCCGTCTGTCCAGACAATGCGATGTCATTGTCTAGCTGTGTGTGGTTCTCTTCTGTGTAGTCTTTGGGCAAGTTACCAAGTAAAATGTCGCGGACCTTGTCCGCCCAATCCACTACTGGGGCGGATGTGTTCACGGTGAGGATAATAGCCTGTTTGGGGCTGAGCCAGAATGGCCACTTGCCGTCGTAATTCTCAATCAAAAGCGCCATAAGACGCTCCACCGACCCGAGAACCGCACGGTGGATCATGACCGGTCGGACAGGACCGTACTCTGCCAGTAGAGCAGGGTCCTCTGTCGTTTCGCCACGGGCTTCGTACTCGGGAGCTGGTGCCTGATATTCCAGTTCGAATCGCTTGGGCAGCTGGAAATCAAGCTGCACTGTTGCTGTCTGATGCTCCTTTCCGTCTGAGTCCTTGAGGACAATATCGATCTTTGGTCCGTAAAACGCGCCATCGCCTTCATTGACGCTCCACGGCATTCCCGATGCGTCCAGTGCCCGACGCAGTCGGTCTTCTGCTCTGTTCCACTCATCTTCTGTTCCGATGAAGTGATCCTTTGGCCGAGTCGACAAGGCCAAGCGGTAGCTAACACCAAATTTGAGTGTAGTATACACAACTTTGACAAAGTCCAGAGTCTTCCTAATCTCGTCCTCAACTTGACTGGGCCGACAAAAGATGTGGCCATCGTCTTGGTGGAATCGGCGCACTCTTGTAAGCCCCGACAATGCACCCGATATTTCGTTTCGGTGTAGGGGGCTGAAGTCTGCGTATCGAACTGGCAGGTCTCGGTAGCTGTGCAGCCGCGAGGCAAAGATGAGACAGTGGCCAGGGCAGTTCATCGGCTTCAGGCCATATTCGCTGTCGTCTTCGTCTTCAGCCACCGTCTCTTTGCTTGTTTTTGTTCCACAACATCGGTCAGATTTCTCGGCTGGCGTCGCTCGCTTGTTTCCCGCCACCATGTACATGTCGTCGGCATAGTTTTCAAGATGGCCCGACTTGGCCCACAGCGTTTTTTTGTAGATCGTAGGGGTGATGACCTCTTCGAAGCCATATCGTACGTATTGGTTTCGCAGGAAGTTTACGAGGCGATTGAATATGCGGGCTCCATTTGGGAGAAAAATTGGCGAGCCGGGGCTATAGACAGATGTGATGAAGAGCTCCTGTTTGTGGCCGAGTTTGCGATGGTCCGGCGGCTCACGTTTCTCAGGCTTCTGCGAGTAGTGGCGCCGCGGTTTACAATTTGGACATGCCCAGTGTGGTCGAAGGAGAGCCGACGCAGCACGCCTCGCTGTTTGTGAACGCAACATGCTGGTGTGGTCGCGGCAATTAACCCGCGCGCGAGAGCTGCCTTGACAGAAGTTGCGATCGCGAGACTCGGGCGAGGCTTGGAAGTTGCACCTGTAATAACTGGGCTCTCCCTAAGCGACCCACTGTGGTAGTGCTGAGTCTAGGGGTCCAGTGGGCTTGACTGGTTTGACGGGCCGTTCACGTTTCTTTGGATACTCAACCGCCATATGGAAGCAACAAACTATATACTCGACCTTTCTTCAAATATATATGTATATATGTATATATGTATATAATAGTAATTTAATTATCTTGTAGCATTTCTTAGTTACAATTCAAAGCTCACGTCTCATCTTGCCGCCTATTTCGTACGTAACTGGTGCTGAGTGCTGCTTGTCCATTTCTACTACTACTGGAGGGGCGGGGTCGGCCAACGTCGACAGCGGGCCGCATCACTCTCGACCACCCAACTGAAGAAACCCCCACCAAAGAAACTTCAGCATCTTTACCATCGCGTCAACTCACCCCGGGGGGCTACCGACGAGTTTTTTACATCTCATAGGTGTAGGCTTGCGGCCATGAGCTTCACTATCGAAGTGCCAGGCGATGCTAACCCGCTGAGCTTCGAAACCCTCTGTCGCACCCTACAGTCGGCGTCGTCAACAGACTATGTCCAGCGACAGGCCGCGGGGCAACAGCTCACGTCTTGGGAGCAGCACCCAGGATACTACTCGGGGCTTCAGGTATGCATATTATCAAGGATATACATACCAAAATTAAGCCATATGGCTGCTAACACACTAACAGACCGCTTTCCTCGATCGATCCCTGCCTCTCGACGTCCGATTCCTTGCCATTATCCAGCTGAAAAATGGTATTGACCGCTTCTGGAGAATCTACGCGCAGACAAAAAACGGAATCAAAGCCGATGAGAAGGCAATTATTCGCTCTCGCCTATTTCAGGGTACAATCGACGAGCCCGAACGCAACCTTGCTCTGCACAACGCTCTGGTCATTGCCAAAGTGGTTCGCATCGATTACCCAACCGACTGGCCCGATGCTCTCGGTAGCATCATCGCTCTACTGCGCTCAACAAAAGACGGCAATCAGCATCACTTGCATGGTGCTTTGCAAATTCTACTTCGAGTGGTTAAGGAGCTTGGAACCGCAAGACTACGCAAGTCGCAAACTGCACTTCAATCCGTCACGCCAGAGATCATCTACGTCCTGTCCGAAATATACGCCGAAAAGTCGAATATTTGGGTCGCATATCTCTCTTCCGGCCAGGACAACGAGGATGAGGCAAGCATTGCTATGCAAAACAGCCTTTCTGCTCTGCGAACTCTGCGGCGGCTCGTTGTGGTGGGCTATGAACGACCGCACAGTGATTCCACGGTTGAGCAATTTTGGATGCTATCCCAGAACCAATTTGGCCAACTCTTAACGCTTGTGAACCAATCCAATAGCCCCCATGAAACGGTCGGCAAACATTTGCTTCAGTTCACCAAGCTTCACATCGACATGTCCGAACAGCACGCCGCCAGCTTCGTCTTCTTGCCAAACTCTTTGTCCTTGGTACGTGCATACTGGGACTTGATTGCTAAATTTGCAGAAGTCTTTGACAAGTCTGGTGGCATCCGCCAAAACGATCAAGGAGGCACCAAGGCAAAGGCTGACGGTCCCCTCTCGGAGAGACTAGCCCTCAAAGGTCTGTTGCTACTACGAACTTGTGTCAGGACTGCATTTCAGCCCATGCAGACGTTTAAATACCGAACACCAGAGACCAAGGCGGAGCAGGAACGGGCACGCCAAATCATCAAGACAGACCTTCTCAAAGATGAATTGGTTGTTCAAATTGTCAACGCCATCATCAGCCATCTCTTTGTATTCCGCAAAGCTGACCTCGAAGCATGGGAAGAAGACCCCGAAGAATGGGAGCAACAAGAGCAGAGCGAAGGTAGCGCCTATGAATGGGAGGTCCGGCCTTGTGCTGAGAAACTCTTCTTGGATCTTCTCACAAACTACAAGCAGCTCCTCATCCCCCCTCTGCTGCAATACTTTCAGAGTGCTCAAAGCCCGCAGGCGGACATTGCCACAAAGGAAGCTGTTTATACTGCCATGGGACTTTCTGCAGCGCACGTTGTCAACTCTTTCGATTTTGATGCTGTCTTATCATCCACTCTCATTGCCGATGCACAACAGGCGGGTGGCCTATTCAAGGTTCTCAGACGCCGAATTGCCATCTTGATAAGTCAATGGGCCCCTATCAAACTCTCCGACCAGAGTAGGCCGGTTATCTATCAAATCTTTTGTCATTTTCTCAATCCAGAAGATGAAACAAACGATATTGTCGTGCGAATAACCGCCGCCCGGCAGCTCCGGTGGATAGCGGATGAGCTAGATTTCAATGTCGAGGCATTCCTACCATACACTTCAGATGTTCTGAACCAGCTTACCGTTCTGATTCAAAACGTAGAGGTTGATGAGACAAAGCTAGCGATTCTCGAGTCCGTCAGAATCTTGGTTCTACGTATGGAGGAGCAGGTATCACAATTCGGCGATCAGTTGATGACTGCGCTGCCCAAGGTCTGGGAGAACTCGGGGGCCGAAGAGTACATGATCAAGCAGCACATTATTGCCATTCTTTCCGCCCTTGTCATGAGCATGGGCAGCGAATCACAGCGTTACCACCACTTCATGATGCCACTACTGGGTGAAGCAGCCAGAGTGGGCTCTGACCTGCACGTGCACCTCATAGACGAGTCTCTGGAGCTCTGGAATGCGATTCTCATGCAGAGCCATCCTCCGCTGACCAAAGATGTGATTGATCTCGCCGACGCCGTTCTTCCACTGCTCGAGTACCAGCAAGAAACTGCTTCGCAGGCCATGTCAGCTATTGAGTCATACGTCTTGATTGCGCCTGGTGCAATGCTGGAAGGCGATATGCGTCCTGCCACATTGAACGCCCTCTCGAGTGCGCTGAACTCGAAGAGCAGAGAGCAAGTCCGTCTTGCAACTGTGTGCATTGAGTATTTGATTCGCGCTGCTGCGGAACTCGGCGGCACAAACGGCATTTCTGTCATTATTCAGGACATGGTAGACATTGGCTTTATGCAGAAGATTATGGGGAGCTTGCGTGATACATGGGAGGCTCATCAGACAACCGGACCAAACAAGAAAGTTGGCAAGCTCAACACTGTGACGCAGGGCGACTATTTTGCAATTCTCGCCCGGCTGGCGCTAGCGGAGCCTTCGCTGTTTGCGCAGCTGTTGGCATCATTTGGGCCTCTGAATGAAGTTTGGGGCTGGCTGTCGGCTGAATGGTTCTCCTATATCCATGGAATGGATCATCCTGAGCGTCAAAAGCTGTACCTTCTGGGGCTCAGTCGCCTGCTGGAGCTGCCGTCGCCAATGCAAGAGCTGACGCTTGGCAAGCTGCAAGATTATTTTGAGATGTGGGCGACGGTATTGGCAGAGCTGCAGGAAGGCGTGCCAAACGGTCCGGACATGCTTATTATGGAAGCAGAGGAGGCGACGGAGTATGATACCCCGAAGAGTATCGCAGAGCGACAGATGAAGGCTAGGGATCCAATCCACACGGTCCACGCAGCCGGCTTTGTGAGAGAAATACTGCAAAGTCTGGTGGGCCGTTTAGGCGGCGAGGCTGCATTCCAAGAACAATGGGCCACAAATGTCGATGCCGATGTGATTGCCAAGTTTCAAAAAATGGCGGGCCTGGGACATTAACCAGCATGTCCGACAATCCGAATATAACGATTAAATTGGCTTTTGTTACAAACGATAATAGACACATGACTAGATGAATTTGCTTAAATAAAAACGAACATGGAAGAGTGGGCTGTCATAAACCGTCGTTATGCATGGCTTCTTTTATTGTTTTGGGTTATATATATATATATATATATATATATATATTTCATATGTTTAATATTCTCTTGCTACATATAGTCAGACATGATGCCTTGTTTTGATTATTTTTATTGTTTTTATTACAGCTTGCTGTCATTCTCTGGAGCAATCTTGATGATGACTTTGCCCCAGGTATCGCGTCCGCCCAGGGCCTTGAGGCCATCCTTGACGCGGTCGAGTCCGACAAACTCCTCATCCGTGTACTGGGTACCCTTGATCTTGCCCTGGCGCACCAGGTCGAGCACGCCCTTCCAGACGACGGGGACCATCTCGGGCTGGTGGACGGCGTGTGCGCCCCAGGCGAGCCCGACGAGCGAAATGTTCTTGAGGAGGGCCTTGTTCATGGCGACCTTTTCAATCTTGCCGCCGGCGAAGCCAATGATGAGGATGCGGCCGTTCCAGGCGATGCACTTTGTGGACTTGTCGACAAGGCCGACGGGGTCGTAGACGATGTCGACACCCTTTTCGTCTGGGGTCAGCTCCTTGACCTGGAGGGGCCAGTTGGGGTCGTTGTAGGAGAGGACGTGGTCGGCACCAAACTTTTTGGCGATTTCGAGCTTGCGCGGTGTCGAGGCGGTGGCGATGACAGTGGCCCCAAAGGCTTTGGCGACTTTTTATCGTTGGAAGAGCCCATTGTTAGTTTATTTCTTTTCTTTTCTTTTCTCTTTTTTTTTCTCTCTTCCTTTCGGCTGGTTTTATAGGAACTCACTCTGAACAGCAGCTAGACCGACACCACCGGCCGCGGCGTGGACGAGTACCCAATCACCCTTCTTGATGTTGGCGCGCTGGACGAGGCCGCTGTAGCTGGTCGGCGCAGTGACAAAGAGGCCGGCGGCATCCTGAAAGGACCAGCCCTCGGGGACGGGTAATATGGTCTGCTCGGCGGCGTGGACGTATTCGGCGTAAGCGCCCTGTGAGGCTCCAAAGACACGGGTGCCGACGGGGTAGAGAGGCTTGGTTTCGGGGTCCTTGGGGACAGCAACTACGACGCCAGAGAATTCTACGCCGGCAGTCCAAGGGAAGGCTGTGACGGCGGGATACTCTTTGATTAGACGGGGATCAAGTTGAGAAATGCGCAAATTTGACTCTTTTTTAGTACATACGAGGCTGGTGTTGGTATTTGCCTTGGATCTGGAGAATATCGAAAAAGTTGGCGGCGGCGGCGTGGACCTTGACAATGTACTCTGAGTCTTCCGGCTGCAGGTCGGGCAGGTCAACGACCTTGAGCTCATCGGGGCCCTAATTGTCAAGTTGAAATATCAGCAATTGAAGTGTTTATATACGAAAGTCCACGTGCATGTGTGGACGTTGTCCCAATTGGCGAGACTTGTGGCAATACACCGCTTTCGGCAATTGCCCATCCGAGACTTACCTTGACGTATTCTGTAATTTGAATGCCCTTCATAGTGTTGGTTGTGTGGGGATATCTGAGTTTTTTGGGGGACGGTAGCTGCTAGACTTGAAGTCCTGAGCAGTGAATAAAAAAAGTATGAAAGAGTATGTGTAGATACAGGTTTGAGGTGAGAGTTCAAGATGGATGATGATGAATGAGTAGCTCGGTGGTGCACACCAATGAGAGGCTGAGATTCGATGCCGCTCGCCGAGGCACAAATGGCCACGGACGGACCGGACTTTCCAGCTATCATCTGGGCGGCGGCGGCTGGGGTAGGCAATTGTGGATGTTGTTAAACTATAAATAAATAACTTGCGGGACTATCATTTAGCAGTATGATCTCGAGTATGTCTCCTGGGATGTGAGGTGTGAGATGTGCTATCTACCTGCAGAATCAATGAATTGACTTCTTTTAGTTGTTAAGAAAACGGTTGACCATTGCCAGCTGATGGTCGCCTTCACACAAAAGGCGCACATGGCTGTCGGCGGCTTCATGTTCTGACCCCCTCCCTCACACTCTTACACAGCGCTAAAACTCGTCAGCTATCGGCACAACTAATAGTTGCCGTTTAACTACCCTTGCCCATTTTTGCGCCACAATGCTGCCATCCAGTCCATCCAGTCCATCCAGTCCATCCAGTCCATCCAATCCATCCAATCGGCGTGAGAGGCATCTCTTTACTGGCTTGCCTGCCGTTACCGAAATGGACCTTACCATCTTACACTTCAACGACGTTGTGAGTATGGTCATTTACAACTGCTACCACGGTGCGGTCGCAAAACAGCCATGCTCACGCATAATTCCTCTAGTACCACATCTCCGACCCAGATCTTGTGGCAAAGTTTGCGACTGTGCTTTCAGATCCACGGCACGTAATTGGCCATGGCCACAACCAAGACTCCCAGGCAGGAAAAGCAAGCGCACATTCTATTCGCGTTTTCAGCGGTGATGCCTTCTCGCCTTCCCTAGAAGCGGCTGTTCTCCGCGGCGACCACATGGCCCCACTGCTTGATGCCCTCGACATTGACGTTGCATGCTACGGGAATCACGACTTTGACTTTGGCGAGGAGAGACTTGTCGAAATTGTCCAGCATACAAGCTTTCCGTGGACCCTCGCCAATGCTGTCAAGAGCGTAGGAGATTGTCCGACATCCAGACAAGCTAGCCTTCTTGCTGGCGCCCGTGAATATGTTACCAAGGAAGTATCTGGTTTCAAGTTGGGGTTCTTTGGACTGGCTGGGACGTGAGTAATGTTTGCTACTGGCCTGTTGGTCTTGCATTTGACCTCGTGCTACACCTGAACTCGCCTTGACTGATCCAAAAACATAAAGAGACTGGCCATCCAACTGTCAACATTTACCGGAATGCAATGTCTTGGAACCTGCTATTGTCGCCAAGAGAGTCGCCACTCATCTCCGAATGGTGGAAAAATGCGACTTGGTCATTGCAGTGACGCATATGCGCCTTTATGAAGACCTTATTACCCTGAGAAACACTCTTTCTGGCCCAGAGAGAGTGGATTTGATCCTAGGTGGTCACGATCATCATGTTGTACGTAGAGACGCTTCGGACACAAATCCCGATCCAGAAGTCCTTCAGCCGGGCTGCAATGAGGAACGGACTGCCGTAACCGACTGCAAGGGAGATTTTCGAATTATCAAGAGCGGCAGCGACTGGAAAGGCCTTTCCATCTTGCAGCTCAAACTTGCTAGAGACGGCAACGGAAAATGCCTTATATCCGACATGTTCTGTAAGTGACCATAGTCACTGTACATGATGGAACCAAGGCTGACATAGCAAAACAACAGTAAGACAGGTTGAAGATTTGAAAGCACTACCAGGATACAACCAAATCCCAACATCGCCAAAAATCTTGGACATCCTCAGGACAACTCATGACAAAATCGAACAAGTTGTCACGCAGCCTCTCTTCCACACCACCACTCCTCTGGACGGGCGAATGCACATCCGCAGCCAAGAAACAAACCTCGGTAACCTGCTCGCCGACGCCGTCCGCGCCTTCTACGACGTGGAGATTGCACTCGTCAACAGCGGCGCCATACGCTGCGATCGTATCGTGGAGAGCGCGGACAACAGCACAGCCCTATCCATCCGCGACGCCATCGAGATTAGTCCTTTTGGCAACGCCTTTGTGGTGAAGCGAGTTTATGGGAAGGTGCTCGCACATGCCCTGGAGAATTCAGTTTCGGACGCGCACACGGATGGGCGGTTCCTGCAGCTCAGTGGGCTCAGTGTGTCTCTGGACTGGGAGCGCCCCGAGGGCCACCGCATCAGCGACATTCGATTTCATGCACAAACCGGCAGCATCGATACGTTGAAACTCGATCGCGCGTACACAGTGGCAATGGTCAATTTTATCGGCTCCGGCTTTGACGGGTACACCTGCTTTCTGGACAGCGAGACGCTGGTCGGTGCAGAAGGTGGCATCACTGACACAAATCTGCTCCTGGAGATTTTCAAGAGCACTGAGGGCGAAAAAAGCGGACACGTAATTAAAGATCAACACAGAGACGGCATTCGAAGAGCCAGAGCCGCCATATTTCGCGGATACCACCAAAATGACTCGCTACCCGTTGTTGGCCCGGTATTAGAGGGTCGTATTGAAGTGGTGTCGTGCACTACATTGGGAGAAGCGGATTAGAGATGCACAAATGACAGTATGCTCTGGCCTTTCCTTTACCTTTTTCTTCTTGAACTATTATAGAGCTTGTAAAATGTATATTGTGGCTTGGTATCAAACTAGAGTTTCGCGGTGTTGCGCCACCCGAGAATACTTGCTCCCAAATTTTCCAACTTGCGTTTTCAGACATGAATAATTAACTGCCTCCAATGCACCAACCTGTATAGGCCCTTTCATATTCTACATACCAAAAACACATCATGGGTGGGAAACGTGGCAAGAAAGCCACCAACTCGGCATCGGAGCCTGCCAAAGCATTACAGTCCGCAAACTCTCCATCAATGTCGACATCTCAAGTGTGCGCAGACCAGACTCTCGGCTACAAGCTACGCGTTCTCATTCACGATCTTGTCAACATGACCAAGAACCCCGCATCCATAGCCCGCCTCAGCAACACCACGGATGAGCATTATATAAGCTTGCCCTACTTTACGCCGGAAGAGGGGCTTCTTGTCAAGGATGCGATTATTGATACGGAGCCGGATCTTTACCATGTTCCTGGTTATGGTGGCTTTGATCAAAATGATGATTGTAATAACCAGGCTGACGGTAAAGCCAGCATGACTTCAAGTTTGGCAACGAAACAGGTACATGAAGCACTGAGTACAATTCTCTCAACATTCCTCGAAAAGCGTCGTGCTAGCGGCGACGCACGTCCTTGCGGTCCGCATCATTTAGCACCGCTTTATGCTGCATTGTTTGGAATTGCTTTGGAGGAATTGCAAGATCCAAGGTTTCTGGGTCGGCTTCGAAAGAATGGACTTTGATCTCATTTTTTACTTGTCTTTCTTAAAGAAGTCTCAACTCTCTCAAAGCCGCCATGAACAGATTGCACAGTGAACAGCTTTCTTGTCAATTCCGACAGAGAGCTAAAGCTTACATTGCCAAAACAAAAAAAAACCAAGCAATTATGTATAGTTAATCAATATACATTCTTAGCAAATTGGAAGAATACTCTATGATAATTTATATAAGCGGTATTATAAGTAGCAGATTAGCATATGCTTCCTACTACTGCACCATTCTAGCCAGCACTGTTGTTGCTTTGACGTTCCACACATATTCACGGTGGATAGTTGCAACCTTCCTATACATAGTAGTCGTACTTATACTGTGCTTGCATTGGTTTGCTTTTTTCCCCTTACTCTACTGGATATAATCTTCACTAGTACAAGGCACAAATCGTGCAACACGCCTGACTTTTTTCATTCCAAACAGACACAAATCCAACTCTAGCTCACTCGGGCATTTCATAATCCGGAAAGTAGACGTCATGTATACGCTCTGCATACTCGACTGCATGTGCAGATTTTCGAATAAGGGCCTGTGTCGCTGGAGAACTGTTCCATTGGGCATCAAATGTTAGCTCATCCATTTTCAACCAATTCCATCAGGGCGTTCGATGTCAACACTTACGCCGTGCAAATAAGTCCTGCTGTAATGAACCCAAAAAGAGTCGCGTCTGCCTCAGTCGGTTCCTCTCCGCCCAAGATCCAAAACGGCTGCCGCCCTGCCTCATCACGAGCACCACCGTCACCATCCGTGGCCGTCTCGCCCCTTGCCTTCTTCATCTTGGCGTCCGCCAGCAAAGCCTCCACGCTCTCCCACACTTCCTCGTTGAATAGTCTCATCTCCTTATCTGTGAGCCTCCCAGTTCCCTGCCCGTAGAGCGCCCGCACCGTAGCACGACGGGCCATTCAGCCCACCAGAGGCCGCAGCGGCCAGTGCACCTGCTGGAGCACATTGTCCACCATTTCCTGGTAATTGTCGCACCACTTCTCCCGTATCCCGTAAAAGTACACCCGATCCTCGAGGAGCGCCCGCGTTGCCAGGTCGTGCGCTCGCTGCGCGGGTGTGAGCACGGCATCACGGTCCCGCAGATGGCCGCTTGACACGAGCTCGCGGATGATGAGGGTTGAATCGCTCATAATCGTCGTCTTGGTGTCAGTAGCTTTGCCAGAGGAGTCATTTTTAGCCTCGCGCAGCTCGATATAAGGGATCTTGCCGCGGGGGGCCGTGAGAGGGGAGCCCTCGCCGATGTAAGTGAGCCCGTCGAAGCGTAGACGGGCCTCGAGCTTATTGACGAAAGCGGACCACACGTATTTTCCGGGATCACCGACACCTCGTAGAATCTTTAGGGATTCTGGTGACCAAGATGGGCTTGACATGACTTGCTCCTTGCGAGTTTCTCTTCTTTTTTCAAGATATAGTTTGGGCTCTGGATAACGAGAGTGAGTCCTCTGTTGGCTCTGAGATAGGATGCTTTGGTGGATATTTATAAATTCATATACCAACGCAGAACCCTTTTAGAATGAGTCACCCATTACTCACATAAATTTGCACGTACTATGAAAATTGACCGTTAATACCGCCCGGGGTTTGCGCGGTCTTACAGCAGCGATCTTCAAGATTCATTCACCAAGTGTGGAGCTGTCAGAGGCGCGCATTTCAGCTTATGCACTTCGGCCTCGCACTTCGCGACTGTCCGAGTCCGGGAATCCTTCGCAAAGCAACATCCGAAGGCGGTGGCCATTAACTACTAGTCATAATTATGACCCCGATTTCCAAACGCTGGGACTAGTACAATTTGCAAGCTAATCAAGTATACATGCTGTTTTTGTGCCTAGGTAGAGAAATAATACAGGACTTTCTTTTGTTCCGTCTCGGCCACCTGTTGATGTCCTGATTTCAGTTCGTTCTGCAAACCATAACTTATGCTTCTTCCCTCTTCTGGTATATGTGTATGAACAAAAAAAAGCAGCGGCGATGAATGGGGGCTTTAGATGCATTCTTCAAACTCCAGAAAGCAGGTGTTCGATAGCCCCCTGCACACTTCCTCCGCTCCGTCGAAGAGCCGCGACGTTGCGTTCAAAGTCGAAGAATCCCATATCGTTTAGTTGACGAAGCTGCTCCTCGTAACGCTCCTCGGGAGGGCGGTTATCAGCGGGTGCAGGCGGTGTGGTGACGTCTCCGCCCATTGAACGCATCATTTGTGTCATTTGCGCCAGTTGCTCAGCGCTCATATTAAAGGGGTTGCCAGGGTTGGCTCCGGCTGCAGGGAAGAGAGCAGCAAACGGGTTCTGAGGGTTGGCACCAGTCGTGCCAGCTCCAGCTCCAGCTCCAGCCGCACCCTGGCCTTCGGTTTGTGTAGCGTTGCCGGCCGCGGCGCCTGCGCCGGTTCCAAAGCCAGCGGCATTCATGCTTTGCATCATGTCTGCAAGGCTCATGCCTGAGCCGCCAGCGCCGCCAAAGGGATTGGCGCTAAAGGGGTTCAAAAATGGGTTCTGGTGCCCCTGTCCCTGTGTCTGGCTACCATTGGCATCGCCGTCGGTTTGGGTTTGCGGGGTGCTATCAGTTGCGCCGGGGGCGGGAAAGGCAGACTCGCCGCCACGCATTCCACGCTGCATGCGCATGGCGTTGCTGAGCATGGCGGGATTGCTCATCATCTGTCTCATGAATGGCGAGGTGATGAGCTCGCGAGCGTTGGGCAAGTTGCGGAGCATCGGATTTGAGTCGATGAGCATGTTGACAAAGTCGGGGTTGTTAAGGGCCTCGTTCATGGTCTGTTGTACGTTGGGATCCGACATCATGCGGGCCATGCGCTCCTCGTCCATGGGAGGGCCCATCTGTGGGTTTGGTTTGATGTTGTGTTAGCAAGTCCTTGTTCTTCTGCTTTTTTTTTCTTTAACGGATAGTGTATTCAAGTGGAAACTTACGCCGCCATCGGGACCAAACATGTCCATGCCAGGAAGGTTGACCTGGTGGCCAGCATAACGGGCGCCGGTCAGGCCAGCAAGGGGATTGTTGGCAGTTCCCGAGGCCATGTTTGTGGGTACAGCGGGTGGTGTGGGTGTGTTTGTCGATGCAGGTTGGGAAGGGTTGCTGGCAGCGCTCTTGACCATGTGGATGGTGTTGTTGGGCTTGATCTTGTATGTGGCAAGGGTGTCGTCGTTCTTCATGACGCGGCCGGAATAGATGAGCCGTTGGCGGTCGACGGGGATGTTCTCCAGGTCCTGGCCGGCAAGCTTATTCTTGAGGTCAAGGACGGAGGCAGTCTCGGCCATTGTGATGGTATGGGTGCTGTCCGAGGAAGTCTTGACTTTGAAGGTGATTTGGGTATCACTACCCGTGTCTGCGTTGTCGGCCATGGCTCGAGGACGGGCGACGAGGATTGTGTTTTGGGGGGGGGTGATGCAGTATGTTTGGCTGGTGTTGGCTGGCGCAAGTTGAGGCGGCGCCGGCGGGGTGAAGCAGGTGGAAGGCGAGAGAGACAGGCGGGCGGGGCAGAGCGTTGGCGCAACAGTCAGTGAGTGGTCGGCGGAATTGTACAGGGGAGTCGTATGTAATGTAGGCGCCGGCGGAGGGTGTAGCGGGTACGGAGTACAGGAAGTTTGTTTGTACCGTAGCTACTTACATATATAGTTACTTGGTAATAATAAGCAAGTCTCTTCTTATCCTTGTACCACTTGGCGGCCAGGGTAAGTTGCAGATAGCTGCAGACGAGGCTGCCAGTGGATGTAGAAGGGATCAGAGGATGGAATAGGACCGATGGCAGAAGGGGATGAGGGCAACAAGGAAGGAGGGAGTGAGTAGATGTTACTAGTTGAGGAGAAAGTTGGCACTATATTCATAAAAGTGCCCAACAGCTCATAACTAATCAATAACTATTAAATACAGGCTCATTACAAGTACGGAGTACAGAGGGGGTGGTGGCGGAGTGACCTGGATTTTTGATTGTGGGCCAAGATGCAGCTGCTCAACTGTTTGCCTGCCCAGAGCCAGCTGAGAGAGGCAGGCAGCGATGATCCAGTACTTGTTAAGCCACCATACTATCGTAGACTACCTAGTACTTGCAGGGCATGATGAGCACGGAATAACGCGTGTTAATAATACATTAAGGGTCTTGTACCTGTGCGTCTACAACTTACCAAGTTGCCCAGTACAACGGACAACGGCATGGAGTGTGTCAAGGTCATTCGCTGATATTCCGATTTCTGATGCAAAAAAACACCGCCTCCTGTTTATACTTGGAGGCAAAGGAAGTTGATATATTTTAAAATATCTATTTTATTTTGCTAATAACTGTTCGTCTTGAAAAAAAAGCATACTTAATAGCACCAAGGACACTGCAACTGCTAGGCCACTTCATCATGATGCCCGCTTTTTGCCGTCTTCCATCGCCGTCCAACGCCTTCTCATGCCACCTCTGCCCGCCACTTTTAATCCATCGTCCTTCAGTCATTGGGAATGTGAAGCAGCTCCAGCTTTTATTGGCTTGGTTGATGCTCTAATCATTCCGCCTGCTTCTCCGCACAAGTCCGCATTCACTCATCTCCCAACAGCATACAAAATATCAGGCCCGTCGGCAAACCAAAAGATAAAAGAAAGATAAAAGAAAGAAGAAAGAAAGAGAACGGCACAGTACCCAAAGTTTGCTAATCTTCACCGTATCACTGAGCCAACTACTGGTAATAATCTGGCGTCAAGTTATTGCTCGGAGATCGGGAGTGGTCCAGACTTGTCATTCGACCGGCCGTGCATGACATACAAATTGGGCATAATTTACCTATATTTCCGTAGCTAACGTAGTGGTTCAATTCTAATAACGAGCGTTCTGCCGCGGGATATGCGGGGGAGAGCAGTTCCTAGTGTAACTCGGCCAACAAGTTTCGGCGTTTGCAAAGACAAAAGAACCAGCAAGTATATTTTGATATGCATAGCCCAAAAATCAGCAGCCTGAATATTTATCCTTCTCAAATAGAACAATTTATTCAGTTTATCAAACACTATAGCTACTCTAGCGACAGCATAGTCTTTCTCTTCAGTCCTGCTAATCAGACTTTTTTTTATTAACTACTTGGTATACAGAGGACAGAGCAGTTAGTTAGCACCACTGCTGCTCCACTTCGCATCGACGCCAGCTACAACACCAATCCAACAATCCACACCAAGCCAAATGAAAGCTCTCATTCACATCCTATTCGTTCTCATCGCAAACACTTTACAAAAGCATCCTCTGGAATCAAAAGAGATCAACCTTACCATCCATTCATATCAAAAGAAATTGGTTTTATAAGCCAACCTATACAACCTATCCTTTCAAACAACTGACCGGCCCAAACACCTCACCATCACCATTCAAGAGGCGTCCTTCAAGGATGAACCCAGCATCATGATACAGGGCATCTTTTATGCAAGATTCTTTCCGAAAGAGGGTATTATTTTCTCATGATTCTCATTCTGATGCTCCATCTCAAGTCTCTTCTCCATCCAATATGCTAACTCCAACGCCATGAAAAAAAAAAAAAAGGCCCCAAAATCGTAGCTCAATCACCACCCGGCTGCATCACAGCTACAGAAAACTCAACCCGCCCTCCTCTCATCGACTTTGACGTCCTCCAGGAATACATCATTCCCCGCCAGCCGTTTTGCAACCGCTACGTCACAATAAACTCCCCAGACGGCAAATACACGATCCTCTGCCACCCCGTCGTCATTGCCCACGCAAAGTATCTGCGCAATGAATTCATATTCAACTTTGGCCTCCTCGTCGAGGCCGACGTCGACCACACTGCTTACGAGCGTGTCGTCCGCTGCCTAGCCGCCACCTTTTCCGAAATGGAGAAGCAAAACGAGTATCTGAGTCTTGGGGGTGACGCACAACGCGCCATCATTGCGGCCACGACCATTGTCGAGGCAGACCCCAACGCCCGCCGTCCCATTGAGAGCCTGCTGGAGATTATCAAGGAGGATCTCAACAACTATGGCGAGTGCATGATTCCCGTCGGTACGTGATTTCTTTTCCTTTTTTTTTTCAGATGCACACTCCATGATCACTCACTCTATTTATTGCTGTATATTCGCTCACACGCACGTACACGCCCCGCAGACGAAGCAAATACCATCAACATGAAGCTCTTCCCACATCACACCACCCCGCCCCCTGTCAAAGGCTGGCATGTGCCCGTCGCCAAGACGAAATTCGCCGACATTGTCGACCCGACCTGGGACCTGACCCTCCAGCGCGTCATTGAAAAGATTGACGGCGTCTCCGACGTTCGCCGCATCGCCCATGAGGCCTCCGTCTCCCTCGAGCTCGCCAAGACGGCCCTCCGCCACCTCCTCTACTACGATACCATCCTCCTCCTCGACATTTTCTTCTTCGGCTCCTGCTACGCGCCCCGCCCCGGCATCCATGACTTTGTCGAAAACGTCGACGGCATGGTCGACGAGTGCGCCGGGTACGTCTCACACGGAACCGCGCGCGTCAGCAACTTTATGCTCATCAAGCTCATGATGTCGTTTGGTCCCGGCAAGAGCGTCAAGGAGTGGATCATGACACACCAGGATGCCGGCTTCGACGTGATGAGCTACGTGGATATCCGTCGCTTTGTGCAGTTTGGCGTCATCAAGGGCTGCCTGTACCGCGTCCACAAGTACGTCGTCTCGAAGCAATACATTGCCGCCCTTGCGACGGGGCAGGCGCGTCCCGTCGAGGTCGCCGGGGGTGATCCACTCCAGCAGTACACGGACGGGTGTCATCACTTTGACCAGATTATAACAGAACGTAACCTGACAAGCGATGAAGTCATTGACAAGTTGAAGTTGCTACCGGTCCCTAAAGGCGACCTTGCTGTGTTTTACAGATGATGCCGGAAACGAAGACGCGTGTGAAAAAGTATTTCACAATCAATGTAATATATTTAATGGGGAAAGAGTAATTGTGATGAATATTGTGAAAATTGGAGGAGGTGAAAGAAAAGCCCCGTTTTGGCCTTCTTCGTTCTATTTTCTCTTCGCCATGTAATGATGCCGATACACGTAATGTACACACTATATAGTTTTACAAGAAGTATGGTCTGCAAAGGTTATACAAGAGTCTAGTGGGCCAGTCGCTCACGTACGGAAAATATGGGGTTTTGCCGTCGTAATCCGGCTCTTTCTTACTGCTCATGCTCATCGTCTTGGCCTTTGCGCCTCTCAGCGCTCTCCTCCTGACGCTGCATCCGAGCCAGCTTGGCACGTTCACGTACCTCCACCTTGCTCGGCAGCTCAATGGCCGGGTTGTTGGCCACGCGCAGCCCCTGCTCGCGGCCCTTGTCTTTGAGCATCTTGTTCACCTGCGGCATCGTCATCTCTTCGCCGCGCTCCGCCGCCTGCGCGATAATCTCCTCCTTCATCCGGCGCACTTTACCCGTGTACGGCTGTCCCGGGTAAAACTCCCCGCTCGCGTTCCACGTCTCGTCCTCGACGAGCTCCACGATGCGCACATTGTGCTTGCCCTTGCGCAGAATCAGCATGCGGCCGTCGAGCAGAAACTTGGACGTCTCCTCGGGGAACCACATCTTCATCGGTGTCCAAGCCAGGTTCCCGGGCACGAGCCCGCGGGTCTGCCCCGGCTGCGCCGCGACGTAGGCGCCCTGCATCTTGACGAGACGCTGGCCCTCGGCCGCGCTCGACGCCAGGCCAGTGGCAAAGAGCAGCTTCGCGGGCGAGAGCTTCATGACGGAGCGCGGGAGCTTGATGTCGCTGCGCGGCGCCGTGTTGGCATTGACGATGCCGGAGCTCGCGCTGGGCTCCTTGACAATGGCGGGCAGCTCGCCGCCGAAGCGGAACGAGTGCTGCTGCGCCTCCTGCAGCGCCTTTTGCGAGCCGTGGATCAGCGACACGAATTCAAACGCCAGCGTGTGCTGCGCGACACGCTTCGAGGGGTCCACGCTGTGCTGCTCCATGACGGACTGGATCTGCGGCATCGGCAAAAAGGTAAAGAGCTTCAGCAGCCGCTCCACCTCGTCGTCGGTGCGGCGCATAAAGTAGCCGTACAGCTCAAACGGCGACGTCTTAAACTCGTCCAGCCACACGGCGTTGCCCGCGCTCTTGCCAAACTTGACGCCCGCCGAGTCCGTCAGCAGCGGCACGGTGAAGCCTATGGGGTCGTGCTGCCACCCCGTCTCCATGCGCGCGTACGGTGCCTCTTCCGTCTCTCGAATCGTCTTGAGGGACTCGATGCCCGCCACGATGTTTCCGTACTGGTCGGAACCGCCGATTTGCAATTGCACGCCAATTTTGTTGTACATGTGCCAAAAGTCCCACCCTTGCAGCAGTGGGTAGATGAACTCGCCCAGTGACATGCCGTCACCCTCTGTCATTTTGCGCTTGACTCTGCAGTCATGTTATTAGCGATTTTTTCAAGAGGTGTTTGATACAATAGCAAATGATTCTGAAAGAAATGCAACATACGTATCTCGACTCAGCATAGGTCCGATCCTGGTATCCCTCGCCAGTCTCTTTATAAAGTCGTATAGTGTTAGGCCTTGTAGCCACATGTTGTTGTTGAGCAAGTGTCTCTTGGCCGCCCAATCATCCTCATATCCGTGTCTAATTCGCATCTGCACGACATTGTGCCACAGTCTCGTCAATTGGTAGTGTATCTTTGTGATGTTTTTTGAAATGTCTGAGTTGGACATGTTCTCGCGACTTTGCAACCGTCCAGTGGGGTCACCGACTCGAGCTGTCGAGCCTCCAATGAGTGTCACGGCAGGATGGCCATGGAACCATAGCCAGAAGAGAGGCATGAGAGGCAGCATGTGGCCTACATGCATGGAGTCGGCCGTCGGGTCGATTCCAACGTATGCGCCGATTCGCTTGATTCGCATAACCTCTTTAATTCGTTCGGTGTTTCTATATATTTTTAATAGTCAGTTAAAAAAAAAATGCTCTCCATTCTTTCAAGGTACCATGCAGAAGACAGTGGTAGTGGTAGGCGCATACCCTGCTACATCCTTGATGAATCCTCTCTCGTCTAGAATGTCCCACACATGCCGCAGCTCGCCGCTCTGAATCTTTTCTGCCCTCGCCTTCCAGCGCTCTTCACCTTCAGCAACTTTTCGTAAATGTGTTTGCGCCACGCTTCTGATTTGCTGGTTGCGCGACAGAGACGAGGTGAGCTGGCGAGCAGCGCATGTCGAATTCGGCGACGGTCTTATAGGGGCGAGCACACCGGCCGATAACCGGGCTGCCATTGTATCGTTGGTCGCGAGTCCAAGCTTAACTGAGCATGAAACTCCCTTGCTTTGCTTTCGGAGGAGGTGGCGTCCCAAAAATCGCCTTTGGTTGAAAACAATCCCGCACAATAGAATAATTCGTTGTACTGTAACTAGCTGGGTAGATGTACAAACGCCAGGCACAGGTAACAAAGAAAAAGTCCACTGTGTGGAGCCCGCAACAGCAAGCTTCACATGCGCCAGCTGCTGGCGGCCACTACCTTATTAGCTGCAGTTAAACTACCTTAGGGTGGGTGTAGGTAGTGGTGCCCATTTGACCCGCGACTCCGGAAAATCTGTTTCTCCCTCGCCGACTCTCGCGCATACTTGGCTGCTCGGATGCCGCCCAGCCAATAGCAGAGCTCCTAATTAGAGATCCTCGGCAATACCAGGCGAAAGGCCCAAGAACCAGGTCGGCTTCCTCCAAACCACCTTTTAGACGACTACTCTCGCCCACCCGACTCGCCAGGTAACGCGCAACCCAATTGGCATATACTCTAAGAATAGAATCATTGAGTAATCTTGTCATCGGAACTGCACCTCGGTAAAGCAGCTTCGTTCCCACTCTCGCATTCCCTTCTTTTTTTTCTTCGGCAGCACTCGGGTTGAAGGCATTCGCGGTATTTCTCTTCACAATGGCTTCCGTCATCCGTCCTTCCATCCTGCGCCAAGCGGCCATGAGCCGCAGCGTCTTTGCTCAGCCTGCCATGCGCAGCAACACCCTCCGCGCCGCCGCTCTGCACACTACCGCCAAGCGTGCTGCTTTCATTCCTCCTGGTCCTCGTAAGCCACCGCACTCTTCACCAATCAGCTGTTAGGCATCAATGTCAAAGAATACAAAACTAATTTTTTTTCCTTCTTGCCACGTTGCAGAGGTGATCCACGGCACCGGTATGGTTTATATCCCTCGATAACCCCGAAATGCAGCCCCAATTGAGCTCCCTTCTCCCCCACGTTTCTTTGTCACTTGCTGATAATCGAGTGTCTCTCTAGTCAACGATCCCGCGCCTGTTCCTACCGCTAACGCCGCCCACGGCTCCTACCACTGGGCTTTCGAGCGTCTCCTCGCCGCCAGTCTCGTCCCCCTATCTATCGCTCCCTTCGCCTCCGGCTCCCTCAACCCTACGCTCGACGCCATTCTGTGCTCGGCTCTGCTTCTGCACTCCCACATGGGCTTCCAGTCTGTCGTCATCGATTACATCCCCAAGCGCACGCACGCTGGTCTGCACAAGCTCTTCATGTGGGCTCTGAATCTCGCCACCGTCGCTGTTGGCGTCAGCCTGTACGAGTTTGAGACCAACGATGTCGGTGTCACCGAGGCCATCAAGCGTGTCTGGAAGGCCTCGTCCAAGTCGGAGTAAAGGCCATTATGTAGGCTTAAAGAGACGGCGGAAGAAGAAAAATTACAAGAAGCATGGAGTTGAAATATGAAGTAAGAGGTAAAAGGCTTGATTTTTGTTTCGCTTCTCTTTGCTAGGGCGACTTTAATGTGGCTGTGGCCACAGTGTATAGAATAGTCTGCTATGCAGACTGACCATGTATTTCGGTTTGTCCAGACACCACGGACGTGCTACAGTTGAAATGCAATATTTTCTTTTGTTGAACTAAATGCAAAAAATCTCTCACAGAAGCTCCAATACGTGACTATATTTAGAGCAAAGGTTGGCACCACTAGTTTTCACTTCTTGGAACAACAGCAGCATCCAGTATGCAAGTGGAATTTTACAATTTTATTTGTATGGGATTTGATGCTATATGTACCACCTTGACAATCTTGTACAGTACAACCAGAACAATTTGGTATCCTTTTTTTTTACTTTCGCCAGACATTCATTTTCGATTGGCCGCATCTTGACGCATTCAGATACAGTGTTGAACGATATCTGGACTCCTCATTTACATCATGTTGCAGTGTTGGACTGACTTTAGATGGTGAGGCTGCTAATCTCCTGGCCGCCAATATGATCCATCTCAGGAGTTGGGGGTCGCAGGTTGTCCGTCTTGGTGCAAATCCAGCAACTGGCGTACATGTTGACGCGATCAATGCATGCACCGTCACGGCGGGCGCCATGGCACTTGGGGGTGAAGCCGTGGGCTTCGAACAACTTGAGGTACCATGGCGTCAAAGCAGAGGATCTCAGCATGACGCGGCCGCCAATAGCGAGCGCGCGGTTCAGCTTGGTAACCTGCTTAGCAGCCGCCTCAGAGCCGGGATCAAACCAGTCCATGCTGTCCATGACAACGGCAACGGTGAGGGTACCAGGCATGATGCGAGCAATGACCTCCTCCAGTTCATCAGTGTGAATACGCAGACCATCGAGGGCGTTGGGGCGCGACAGCTTGGCATGAACATCAGGGTCGAGGTAGTGGGGGTGACAGTTGCGCGAAAACTTTCCAGCAAGGCACACATAGTAGTACGGGTTGTCAGCACCAAGGTGAGTCTCCTCGGCAACTGGATCCAGAGTGTTCACCATGTAGTGCCAAATGGCATGGGAGCGAGTGTTCTTGGCAGTAGCATTTGGCCCCTTAACCACGTCAGATTCAGCGTGGTCATTCTCAATCATGGCGAGCTGGTTCTTGGGAACACCAAGAGCACTCCATAGAAAGCTTTCTTGTGCAACGACCAGGTTGGAGACGAGCTTAGACAGAAGAGCAGGGCGAATCTTGTTTCTCCAAATCTCTCGCTGCTCGATCAACGTCTTGGTGGCAAGGACTTGCTTCACGGCTGTCTTGATTCCAAAAATACGGGAGACCCAGCGCATGGCACGAATGGCATGGCGCGAGCCACCGGTGTCATACAGTCCATAGGAGGCACTCTGAAAGACGTTGACGTTCTTGAGCCAATACTGGAAAGCGCGGCTAGAGAGATGTGGTGAAAGTTTGGTGATGAGGAGTGTACGGAATTCGGAGTGCTTTCCGTCACCAAAAATCTTCCAGACGTCATCATAAGAGAGTGCGGTATAGGCGGCAGCCTTGAGTTCGAGCAGATGATTCTGCGTCGGATTGAGGTCGACAGCGTGGACACGGGCAGGGCTCTGAGCGAGGTACGACAAGATGTTGTCACCAGCGGAAGTAATAGCAAGAACTTTGTCATCGGGACCAAGCTTCAAAATGCGCTCATCAACTCGGGCATCTTCCCAGGTAAAGGCATAGATGTACTCGTCGTTAAACTGCTTGTGTTTCTGAAGCTGGTCGTCATAGTAGATGCGCCAATGGTGATTCTGGTAGAAAAAGGTGGGCAGGGGCAGATTGGCAGAGAGATTCTGGACGGCAGTCAGGAAGGCCTTGGAGCGAATTTCGGGGGCAGATCTCTCGATGGCACGGGTTAGTGCGTCACCCTGATTTACGGGGAAGAGATACGGCGACTCCGTGGCGTACGCGTCGATTCGCTCAAGAATCTCGTGGGGCAGTGCAGTCTGGGAAAAAGGCTTCTTTTGACATCCAACCCAAACATAGTATGGGATGTAGCCAAGGCTTCGGTTTCGCGCATTAAGGTTAAGAATAGTGCCATACTTGTATTCAAGATAGTCGCGACGGCCAGACTCGAGAGCGACACGGTCAAAGTCGAACCACGCTCGCCAAAACATACGAGAAAGGGCATTGACGTGGCGGTCGATATATCCAGCGGTATAGTTTCGGAAAGAGAAGTCGGAACCATTCTGGACGTAGAAATCAACGACACCAAATACGCCGTTGGGAGAGAGGAGGGAACTGATGGAGTCGACGACAGAGTAGTAGTCGGGCTGTGACGATTTTATTAGCATTCAAGTACAGGCTGGCAACGGGGCAGGACGGAGCTTTACAATCATGGACAGGCTGTAGGACATGGTGACCAAGTCGGCACCGCCGTGCTCAGGTCGCTGCTGGCGAAAATAACTGAGAGCAGGAGAGCGAAGAGGGTTCTGGACAGCAGTAAGGCCATCTTCATAATCCTCCAGGCGGAACTTGCGCGCATCCTGGCAGACAACGGTAACATTTTTCCACCCAAGACGCTCGAATCGCTTTCGCGCAACTTCGCAGAGAGATGGGGAGAAATCAACCAGGTAGACACTAGAGAAAAATTCGGGGACATTGACGTGCTGAGACATGGCCTCAATATTCCAGCCAGTACCGCCACCAATCTATCGGAGGGTTCAGTTGCAGATTCTCCATGTCGCAGTTCAAAATGAAGACTTACGTCGACCCAGATTCTCTTCTGGGGTTTATCCTTACCAGCATTCTCCTGCGAGGGATGGAACTTGGATTTGAGCTGGGCTACAACGAGAGCAAGCATGTCCTCGCGACCACGGAGGAGAATGCCACGTGTGGCGTCGTAGGCACCGGCCTGTTTCTTGTAAAAACTCTCGAGCGCATCTTGCTGGGAAGCCTTAGTTCCGCTCTGGTGAGGTTTGATAAAGGACGAGTAAAAAAAGAGCACGAATGACTGGAGAAGTCCAGGTGCCGTATCGTCTTGTTTGTCCGCAGTGGACTGCTTGCCAAATGAGAAGAGGCAAGCTCCGCCGAGAAGTGCTGCAGCTATTCCAGCATAATGCAAAGGTTGCAATTGAAAATCGGTGCCAAAAGGCAAAATGTTACCACCCTATAAGACGTACAAGTTAAGTGATTAGCACGTGGGCACACCACTGCCGCAGGACAAGATGCTGGAAAGGAACGTACATGAAAAGCCATGGTATTCTCTCATTGTTTTGCGAGAGAATACTGTGTGAACTAGGTATTTAGTTCAGAACTTGTTGAAGCGTCTGAAACTGAAGCAGAGGAACGTTGAGTAGGATAGAGGGGGAGGGTGAAGGAGGTGGGAGCTTGGCTACCCCTCGTCTGCCGTGGCGTATGTATATATACGGAACAGGGTCCTTCTCGTGCCTTGAGTTTCCACTCTTGTCAAGGAGACACAAGAGAGACGCATGATTCGGGGCAGGCACATGTTTCCTGTAGCATTGGGTCGGCCATGGGTGCAAGTCAACCAGGAAGGCCAGATAGACCCGCAGTAACTTGAGGCTGCTGCATGAGCGCTTCCAAGTTGGCAAGGAGGCGGGGTCTAGCTGTCTACGGGGTATACAAAGGGTTTACCCATTGAACATGCGAGCTTATTCAGTCTTCACCCCGCCTCTGGGGTGCTGAATGCACGCCGCATGTCCTCCCAGGGAGGAACGGTAACGTTGTTGAGAGAGGCTGAGGGGCAAACAAGGTTGGCGTAATAGAATGCGGGCTTAACGTGGCCGTGACCAATGGCTGGACCACATGCTGGACAACGTGCAGCAAGGCTATACGCCAATGGAACGATTGCAAGGAGCGGTATCGACTTCCCAAGTGGCGGCGACGTCTTTGTTGAGCTTGAATCCGGCGTTCCTAGTGCTCGGAACAAGAAAGATGGCAGTGTGAGTGGGCCAGAGGGAGTAAGGCGTTTGGAGTTGGTTGGTAACTAGGTACTTGTCATAACAGGGCGATCACAGCACCTTCTCTATGTCTGTATACGTGTGGCATGCAATAGAGAAGCTCCACAAGGCGGGCCACTGCGGCTCAAGAACCGGTAGGGGTGGTCACTGGTTGGACTGTTTGGAGGAGATCGTAGGGGTTCACAGCATCACGGCCCAATGTAAGGACGGCGGTGGGTAATGCGTCAACGAGGGGTTGCGGAGGCGGAGAGCTGCTGAAGCTGGAGCAGTTGAAGGTTGCGAGTTTACTAGCCTTGTACTGGTAGCTGTAAATACCTCCCTGGTACCCAAAGTTTCTGAGCAAACAAACGACGCTGGCTTGTTACCTACAGTTGGCAGCCGGCAAATGCCAAAACATTATTAGGCTGCAAGAAAGCTTGTACACTCCAACCTCTCCCTCTGGCAAATAAAAGACAACGTATTGCGTACACGCATCATCTCCCACCTTTTACCATCTCAACAAAATATCCCAAAATTGCCTTTTACACGGACTCCCACTCCTTTGCAACACCTCTTTGTTAGACCAGGAACTAACCCACACCCCATCGACCCAATGAGATACATCGACCCACGCACATGCGGCTACGTTGTGGACAATACACGCCGCCAGGCATTGCTCCTGTTGCCGGTTCCCAAGCCTCCGAGAGCAGGGCTTCTTTGAATCAAATTCACTGACGAGACCAGAGTAATAAAACCGTAGCTTCTTACTGCCACTCTGTTACAGGGGCCCTTTCGTACGCATATACTTGGCTTGTGACAGCCCCGCCGCTATCTCGACAAAATATATCCCGCACGCTGCACGAATAATCACTTACAACCAATTGCCGTATTTTACTGAGGTAAACGTGGCTGATCCTTGCCGTATTGTTGAGATATTGCAGGAGGATTGCTGCAGCTAATAAATAATCTACATGCTCCCAAACACCGGCAAGTGTACCAGAGGCAAATACATACCTCGCGTGCGCTGTTGCCAATATTGATTTGAGGCGCTCTTTCGGCGAAATTCACGGGAGCTATTCGTCCGTTGCCTTTTATCATATTATTCGGTCAACACGCAGAACACCATCCTACTCCCGCGTACACTGGATTTTGTTGATTTGATTTTGAAAAATAGCCAATGGCTAAGCCTAATTAAGAAGAGTACATTTTTTACCCAACTGGATCCCAACGACTTGAACCTTTATATCCCTATTATTAAAAAAAAAAAAAAAAAACCCCTATTGCGAAACTGATTACTACTCTTTTTCCTTGCGATGCCACCGACCTCTACGCGGCACGGCAGACCCAGACGCCGACTGCGTTGGTTCTGTAGCTCTGTAGGTGGCTGCTTGCTGCGGCGTCTTTCCTTTGGCTCAGGCCGCCGCTTGAAATGTGCGAGTAAATAAGGGGAAGTTGCTAGGTCTAGTCCTAATTAGGTATAGTTTGTTCTACATTTTTCAAATACCAGAGCAAAAATCCAGCCGGCCAGCGTTATTTCAAAAGTACCCACTTTGGAAGCAGGCACCAATGACGTAGCGGATCTCTCACCTTCAACAAGACAGGGGGACAAAATGTCAACATAAACGTTGAAAAAAACAGCAGAATTCAATTCATTATTTGGTCATTTTCTACAGCGTTTCGCTGTCCTCCTTTGTAGTGGTTCGGCTGACGCTGAACAGATTGGCGGCCAACGGCGTCCGGCGAGAGCGATTATCCGGTTCCGGCCAGCGGCGCCTGTTCGTTGTGGCGCCAATCAACAAGCTTCCTAGTTCCGGCTTTCCAGGTTGTAGCTGAACCCGTGCAGTTCATCAACAACGCCATCATATCCATCACCAAAGGATCCATGCTGCTCTGGCGCTGAGCCAGTCTTGCGCCATCATGGCCCCCGGATCCAGCCAAAAGGGCACCAGCAAGAAAAACGCCGCAATGCAGAAACAAAGTCGCAATTCTACACCCGTACCCGTGCCAGCCTCGTCACTGCCAGCACAGGAGTTCTACGATCCCGACTACCTCAATACCCGCGTCATATTATTCCCAAACCTGGCCTACGATGACCTGGTCGATCATGGCGCCTCCAATGCCACAGTTCCTGATTCCAAGACTGTGGATGCGATGCTTGAGAAGCTTAAGAGCCTGACCAACATCATGGAGAAGCGGTCCGCTTTTTACGATCGTGGTATGCGACACCTAGCAGACGAGCGCAAAAACCGCCCGGATGACTTTGATCGCATGCATGTTGACGGAGAAAATGAGGGCAAGAAATCAAAACACAAGCGCAAAAAAGGCGAAGGCCACGATGCAGGTGGTGAGTATACAGAGATCCTCCTCCCGGCGCGCATCGCAAGCGCACGCGCATCGTGTAGCGCCTCTGTACTAATGCTGGTCTCTCGCTACAGATCAATCATCTCCAGTTCGAGACCCGAAACAGAAACATACCAGAGATGGCTCTGGCAGCTCATCATTGTCGCCGAACGCCACTGGCTCCCCATCTGCGATGGATGTTGACAAGAAAGCCAAAAAAGGAAAAGACGAGGAGGAGGAAGAGGAATCTAGCTCTGAAGATGAGGGCGCGCCACCTAAGCGAGAAATGCCCGCCGCGCAGACCTTTGGTGAAGACCCTTCCACATTCCCCGATCCCACAGTGTACGAAATTCGAGAAGTATACCCAGGCATGCCAGAGTCGCTACGAAAGGAGATCTACTCGGTTGCTGTGTATCCTCCCAGTGACCTCTCGGATTTGATCGCAGGCGATCCGCCCGACAAGGATTTCAGTAATGCCAAGCCCAGCAGTCAGATCAACTTTTCCACCTTTAGCACCTATGTCGAACCGTTCTTCAGGCCTTTTTCTGAAGAAGACCTCGGTTTCCTCCGCGAGCGTGGTGACCGAGCGTCGCCCTTTGTTATGCCTAAGCGAGGCAAGCGACACTATACCGAAGTCTGGGCAGAAGAGGACGGCTCAATGGTTATTGATTCACCCCAGCAAGGTCGTGACAAGCTCTCGCCAAATGCGCCCCGCGGTACCATCGAAAACATGAATGATACGGTAGCTGAGACAGACGGGTTATCCATTGGTCCTCTCGCATCCCGCCTGCTGCAAGCTCTACGCCCCGAAAATCGCCAGCAAGTAACAGAGGACAAGGCTGCTACGAATGGAGTAAACGGCGACATAAGCATGAATGGCGATGCCGATGACCATCCACCACCTATTGACGATAAAGCGTTACCGCCGGCCACTTTCATGACAGATTCAAACACGGATGCCTGGAAGAAGGCGACGCACCCTAAGCTGGAGTATGCACAAGTCGATGAGCGTCTGAAGCAGGAACTTAGACACATTGGCTTTCTACCACCGGAAGGAGAAGCCGAGTACGATGGTCACTTTGATGACGAGGTTGCTGGCCGACTACGGGTGCTGCAGACTCGCTTAAAGGAGCAGATGCTCATCAACGGTGCACGAAAAGCGCGACTAACCGATCTGGTGCGCGAGCGCATGGCGCATCAAGAGTACCAGACCATTCTTGAAGATTTAGACTCTCAGGTCCAGGCTGCTTATCTCAAGCGTACCCGTACTATGGGTAAGAGCAAAAAGGCAAAGAGACCTGGTGGTGCAGGCGGCGGCAGCCATGCGGCCGGAGGCGCTGCGGGTATGGCACGCCCGGGCATCGGTGACCTGACCAAGACGCTAATGGAGCGGCGACGTCGCTGGATCGATACCATCGGATCAGTCTTTGAGGATGAGAGCCTGCGCAAGGTACCACGTGTTGCAGACGAAGGAAGCTCCATCTTCAAGACGGCGGAAATGGCTGACTTGATGAAGCGGGAAAAGGAGCAATGGGATGAAGACGCAGAGGAGGAATAAACAACAAGGAATCTGGCCTTTTTTTTTGGGGTTTAATCACGACAATAAGATGAATACGGGGGAGGCAGCAACTGCTAATTTGGGTACTTGGAGGCAATATTCACAACGCCTGGCGTTTAAACGGTATTACAATTGTGTTTCATATTGGTTTGGCAGGCATATTCCAATGGAGTTTGGTGGGCGACGGCCTTTTGTTATACGAGTATCTTTCACTGTATGCGATGATAGTTGATCAGCAGATGTGGCGTAGAGAACGCTAGTTAGGTGCACACACCATATTTTTTTACCAGTATTAGACATGTTGTAGAACCTAACCAGGTAAATCAGCAGCAAGTGAAGACGGCAATGCAAATGTGGCTTGCTGGATGACTCCCAGACACCCAATTCCGCTGTGGACCTTGAGCGCATGTCGCATTGGACAGAGCCTACTCAAAGGTCGCGTGCATATGCACCATAGCCCAGATGTGCGATGGTTGGTGTAAAAAAGAACCGGTAAGCTTCCCAGTAGATCGGTGCAGATGAGCGGCTCGGCCGTTGCTACCCCATCGAGGCGCACTACCACAACGCCGAGTTCGATCTACCCGTCAATACTTCGATGGATGGGGGTGAACATTTCAGTCGGGTTCAACGGGTTCAACAACACTGCAGCAAGCTTCCAGACAGTGTCAAGGTTACGGAATGTTGCTGCTCACCCGCGGTCAACTTACACGGGCTCATTCGGACACCCTTTCGCCGAAACAACTGGAGTCGAGTGCGAGACTAGCGAGGCCTTGAGACCTAGTTAGGGGCAGCGATGAGACGTTGATGTGCTGGCTACGACCCGAATGCGATGGGGAAATAAAAGCCTCAAATCATACCGTAAAACCGTCAACTAACGCATTGGCTATGGTCAACAACGCGGTGACAATATTGAACTGTTGAGCATATTTTATTCAGGAAGATGTTGGCTATACTATACATTGCCCGTAGGCCCTCTAGTCGAGGGAGAAGGTCGCACAACAGGCCAACTACTGATAGCTGTGGCTACAGGCTCTCATGGCAGAGAGGCCATCAAGGTATTATGCTTGCTCATAATTCCACGGCACGGTGAAGACCCAAAGGAACTTAAGCGGACCGAGGGAAGCTAATTTGTTCCCCGTAGCTACTCAGCCTCTTCTCCATGCGAGAGGTGAAGCAAACCCATGTCTCTGTCGCACACCACACAGACTCATCCAGTGGTTGGAACTGGAAGTGATGAACACTAACTAATAAGAGTTTGGACAACGCAGCACCAGGCGGCTTTTGAGACAAGTATTAGTTAGCGCTCTGCCCTCCCAATCTCGTGGCGGTGTCACGGGTGGCAGTTCCCTTATCTCTCCCTCGCACCAAGAAAGTTGCAGTATCCGCCGCGACGGCTGGTTCGGCCTGGTTTAGGCTGTGTTCTAGATTGCAGTCACGGGTGCTGGCGGGACTTGTTATCTTTGAAGACACATTGGATAGAGGCAGACCCCCAGTTAGTGGCTTTCCTTAGTATTAGCCTTTGATAACCTTTTAATTTGGACTGTCTCGTTTCGCGATTTTAAACTTCCCCAGGCTTTTTACGTTCACTTCCAGCCGTCCCGTTCCATCCCATCCCGATAGCTCGGTACAGATTATGCAACCCCCGGCTGTCATCTTCCTAATCCGGAACCAGTATAAAGGACAATCTGCAGGTCGAATCCACTATTACATGGTTGACAATGCACCTTGTTCCAAAGGAGGTAGGATACAGAGGTCCCTTTTGGATCTTTTTAATCAATTATTAAAAAAAAATTGAAATCTGACAAATTTGCGGCACAGCTTGACAAGCTCGTTATATCACAGCTTGGTCTACTGGCACAACGACGACTGGCTCGGGGAGTAAAGCTCAATCACGCTGAAGCAACTGTATGTACTTCACTTCCCTCGTTCGTATCATTGTCCGGTCTTGGCGCTCCGACTTTCGGGGGGCTGTTCACCGGCTTGCACCCATATTACAAATTTCAACGTTGGAAAAGATGAAGAGAAACAATCAAACAGAAAGTAGGCAAATGCTGAAGTTATTATTTTAACTGACAAATCCAGGCTCTCATTGCCAGCACTATTCACGAACTCATCCGGGATGGAAACCACACCGTCGCCGATCTTATGGCCCTGGGCTCAACCATGCTCGGCCGCCGGCATGTGATGCCCTCCGTCTGCCATACGCTACATGAGATCCAAGTGGAGGGCACATTTCCTACAGGTACTTACCTCGTAACCGTGCACAACCCCATTAGCACCGACGACGGTGACTTGGCGCGCGCCCTGTACGGCAGCTTTCTGCCCGTGCCAAGTGACGACCTCTTCCCGCCGCTGGACCCGGCCGATTTCACGGCCGCCAGCCGGCCAGGCGCAGTCGTTGCCGTCAAGGGTCCCAAGATTGTGCTCAACCAAGACCGCGCGCGCATCTCGCTACGCGTCACCAGCAGGGGCGATCGTCCGATCCAAGTCGGCTCGCACTACCATTTCATCGAGACAAACCCGCAGCTCGTGTTTGACCGCGCCGCAGCGTACGGCTTCCGCCTGGACATCCCCGCGGGCACATCATATCGCTTCGAGCCCGGTGACGCCAAGACAGTGACACTCGTCGAGATTGGCGGTCACCGCGTTATTCGGGGCGGCAATGGCCTTGCCTCGGGAGGCGTCGAGCGGTGGCGCGTCGATAGCATTGTAGACGGCCTGCAAAAGGCCGGGTATGCGCACGAACGCGAGCCCGCGCAAACGCCGTCGCGCGTGCCGTCGCCGTATCAAATGGATCGGACGGCGTACTCCGTCATGTTTGGGCCGACAACAGGGGACCGCGTGCGGCTAAGCAATACGGACCTGTGGATCAAGGTGGAAAAGGACTACACAACGTACGGCGAGGAGTGCAAGTTTGGAGGCGGCAAGACGCTCCGTGAGGGCATGGGCCAGGCATCAGGCCGGCTGGATGCGGACTCGCTCGACGTGGTCATTACGAATGCGCTCATTGTCGACTGGACGGGCATTGTCAAGGCCGACATTGGAATCAAGAATGGTCTGATTGCCGGTATTGGCAAGGCGGGCAACCCCGATGTAATGGAGGGCGTCACCCCTAACATGGTTGTGGGCAGTTGTACCGATGTCATCGCCGGCGAGAACAAAATCATTACGGCCGGCGCGATTGACACGCACATTCACTTGATTTGCCCCCAGCAGGCACAGGAAGCCTTGGCCTCTGGTGTGACAACATTTCTGGGTGGTGGTACAGGTCCAAGGTAGGCTCCGGTTGCTCATTCTCAAATACCGTAAACACTTCGCCTTTTTGCTAATGCGAACTTTTCTTCCTCCCCGTCACACAGCTCCGGTTCCAATGCCACGACATGCACGCCAGGCAAGCACCTCATGCGACAGATGCTGCAGGCCTGCGACAATCTGCCCGTCAACATCGGCATCACCTGCAAGGGCAGCGACGCCTCGCCCGAGGCCCTACGTGAGCAAGTCGCCGCGGGTGCCTGCGGCCTCAAGATCCACGAAGACTGGGGTGCCACACCCGCCGCCATTGACACGTGCCTGACCGTCTGCGACGAAATGGACGTGCAGTGCCTCATCCACACTGACACGCTCAACGAGTCGGGCTTCGTCGAGTCCACCATTGCCAGCTTCAAGGGCCGCACCATCCACACCTACCACACTGAGGGTGCCGGCGGCGGGCACGCGCCCGACATCATCTCCGTCGTTGAACACCCCAACGTGCTGCCCTCCTCGACAAATCCGACGCGGCCATTTACGCGCAACACGCTTGACGAGCACCTGGACATGCTCATGGTCTGCCACCACCTGTCCAAAGACATCCCTGAGGATGTGGCGTTTGCGGAGAGCCGCATCCGCGCCGAGACGATTGCGGCCGAGGACGTGCTGCATGACCTGGGCGCCATTAGCATGATGAGCTCCGACTCCCAGGCTATGGGCCGCTGCGGCGAGGTGGTGCTCCGTACGTGGAACACGGCGCACAAGAACAAGGTACAGCGCGGGACGCTGCCAGAGGATGAAGGGACGGACGCCGACAATTTCCGCGTCAAGAGGTACGTGAGCAAATACACCATCAACCCTGCGCTCGCACAGGGCTTTAGTCATCTGGTAGGCAGCGTCGAGGTTGGCAAGCTGGCCGACCTGGTGGTGTGGGATCCCGCATGGTTTGCCACCAAGCCGTACCAGGTGATTAAGAGCGGCCTCATAGCATGGTCACAAATGGTAAGTTGAGTTTTTACTTGTTCTTTTCCTTTCCTGTACATTCCTCAGACACGAAGGGAAGTGAAAGAACGAAAGAAAAAGGTTCTAACCAAAAGCTAAGGGTGATCCTAACGGCTCCATCCCTACCATCCAGCCCGTCATCGGTCGCCCCATGTTCGCGCCCATGGTCCCCGAGACAGGTGTGCTTTTTGTCTCCAAAGAGTCTATTTCTTCGGGGAATATTGCTTCCTACGGCCTGCGGAAGCGCGTCGAGGCCGTTTCTGGATGTCGTGACGTGAGCAAGCGCGATATGCGTTTTAACGACATCATGCCCAAGATGCGCGTCGATCCGGAGAGTTACACCGTCGAGGCAGATGGAATGGTGTGCGCAGCAGAGCCAGCGGAGCAGCTGCCACTCACGCAAGCTTGGTACGTGTATTAAGGCTTCGCAGCAGCAAGGGCACGTTCAGGTGATGCAGAGATACTCTATATTGGCGTACTGGGGCGGATGCCATGGAATGGGGCGGATGTGCAAGTATGGTTGGCATGGGCAAGTGGCGGAAGAATAGGCGGGACAATCCAATAGTCAGTTGTTATTCCTGTATTGAAAGTAATACCAACATCATTAACATTACATTAAATAGAAAAGCTTTATAGTTGCTTCAGACAAGACACATGTCACACAGCAGGTTCAATACTCGAGCGATAACATAACAGAGAAATCATTGCTTTCATTCAGGGCATTCTCGGCCGATCAATAGCTGCCAGTATGCTCCCGCGTAAATACAGTCATCATCGAGGTTCTCGGTGAACCTCGTTTAAAAAAAAATAGCCCTAACCAGATATATCCATCTCCCCCAACCATACTTTCGCGCCAAAGACATAAGGAAAAAGAAACCGACAAAAAATATTTTCAAGTCTTTGCTTCCGACAGTGATATCATCCCTGACCGAAACCGTCCGACGTCTCCCAGGACACAGATATAGTAATAAAAGGGGAAAAGAAAAGCACAGGCGATATAAGCCATATGCTGTGTGAAGGCCCACGCAAGGCCAGAAGGAACAGAGATTAATACAGCGTAGACATACCCAAGAGTTGGGCAGGCAGGGTATCATATGCTTTTCTGAAGATCAGATCCACCATTATGACTCTGGCCGTGCTCGTTCATCGATCGTGATGAAATGAAAGCTCGCCGTTGCTGACAGAAAGAAAGATATGCCAGGAGTGGCCAGTCAGCTTAAAAGACCGCAAAGGGTGAGAATATGAAAACGCTTCAAGCAGATGAGGTGCAGCGGTGTACGGCATGACGCGTTTGACATGGCGATGTGCTTAAGAGCTCTTAGTCTTCTTACGGGCAGACTTCTTGCTGTCATCCTTGTCATCTGCAGGACCCTTGGTAGAAGTCCGTCTGCGCTTCTTATCAGGGCTGGCAGGGTTTGCCTTTGGCGTCTCAATCTCGGTGGTAGGAGCATCGCTCTTACGCTTGCGACCGCCACCGCTCTTCTTGGGAGTCTTGGCAGAATCGTCCTGGAGCTGCTCAGCAATGGCGGCTTGGACATTGTCACCACCCTTGGAAGCGTCCTTGACTTCAGGCATAGGGATACCAAAGTCATTAGCGTACTTGAGAGCCTGCTCATCCGTCATGTCGCGGGCGTCGGGGTTCTCGGCCTTGTAAGAGTGGACGCGAGCGTTGTAGAGGCGCAGGTTGTACTGGTAGGCATTGTTCCAGCCCAGCTTCTCATCAGGAGTCATGTTGGCCCAGCGACGCTGGCCCTCCTCCTGTACAGCACCCTTGGGGGCCTCAGCGCCAAGATCGTTGGCGATGATGGAGCGGGCATGCTGCATGTAAAGGAAATAGGGAGTGAGAGGGCGCTTGGGCGCATTGGGGTCATGGGTGCGCTTCTTGCGCTCCTTCTTCTCCTCAACGGGGGCAACGCCAGCGTCAGCAACTGGCAGCCCGATGAGCTGGGCAGCAGTCATAGAGGGATCATAGTTGTTCAGGAGCTCGTTGACATCGCCAGAGTAATCTCCGAGAAGCAGATTTGTCTGGCGAATGTAGTCATTTGTGAAGGAGCGGAGAAGCTCCAGAATGGTGGACAGACGGCTAACGGCCTGGATATTGGTTAGCTTTCATTCAAAACATTGGAGATTTACTCGATAATAGAATGGGTCGGATTCAATGCCACGCCCTGTTAAAAGTCGCGACACTTGTGCGACTAGTAGTCTCAAATAAAGCCAAAAGCTAAGCTACCAGAGCTACCCTGGTACAGAGGCCATAGCTTCGAGGCGGCTAGCGGGGCCAGGCCAGGGCATGGCGCGGGGCATATGTAAACATTGGCAAAGCAGCTCAGTCGCGTCGTGCCACCTGCGCTGGTTTTGCCAGGAAATGGGGTGAGGTTGAAATTTTTCCCAAAAAAAAAGTTGCATTTTCTGTTTGCGTCTGTGAAAATGGGGGGAAATGCGAAGTGAGTTGGCCTGAAATTTGCCAGGGAAACGAAAGCTGCCAACTAGCTTGCTCTCGACTTTACGCGCTGCTGGCAGTTTACTACCAACAGCTGTTCAAGGTCCAGCACGCGTGTACTTGTTTGGATGCTTGCCATAAAGTGGCCAGCAAGAGCGCGAGTTTTGAGGCGGGGGGAAATTGGAAGTGCGTGCAACAGTACGCACAAAATTGCAAATAAGAAATGAGAGAGACAGAAATGTGAGTTACTTACAGAGTCACGGACGCGCAGGAAGCTGTCGCTGTCAACAGCACGAGGAGGACCATTGTCGGTGTTGACATTGACCGGGGGGGGGATACCGGCCATAATGGGAGGGACAACCATGGTGGGAGCACCGATAATGCTCCTTGCCTTGTCGTCAGCAGACTTCTTGGAAGGGCGAGGCATCGTGAGAATGCTTTTTTTTGGAGTTTGTGTTTGCAGGTGAGGCCAGGCGTGAAAGCGTGGCAAGCGGCGGCAGTGTGAAGCTGGCGCACGGTGATGTCAGGGTTGATGCAATTCGGGGGCCTCTTCTTTTGTTTTAAGCAGAACGTACCTACGTCTTGTGAAGGATGCTTTGAAGGCCTAAAAGTCCACTGACGCGATAGCGGGAGGACTGTATTGACAGGCTGTGGTGATGGTGGAGCGGGAGAGTTTTTTTGGGGGATGTTTTCGGGTCAGTCCTGGAGGAGAAATCCTTCAGCGAGGCTTGGGGGGGATGGGTTTTAGAAGGTGCTGAAAGAAGGAGGGACAGCGAGTGATTGGGAAAAAAGTCGGGGGGCTGGGGGCATGTGCAGGCGGGTGGTGTGCCAGTTAAGTACATTTTGGGCCTGGGCCACAGGTGGTGCACAATCAGCGCGTGCCAGCCCAACAGCGGGCCGCAATAAACCCTCTCCTGCGTGTGCTATTTTTTTCTTTCCTACTTGGGGGGCCTTTGGGAGAGATTAGTTGAGACGTAATGGGGGGAGGAAGGGGGGCGCCGACGGGTTAGAGGCATCTAGTCCCGGGGGGGGCCTCGTGTCGCATAAGGAAAAAATTTGCACAGGCGGCTGCTTCCACTCAGTCCAGTAGCCAAGCTCACAGGTATCTGCTAGTCGCCCTCCCCCCGCTCCTGTCTCTCACTCTGTTTCCTGCAGTACCGTCTTGCCTCTCTCAGCACCTCCAGCACCTCCACCCCCCTGCCTAGACGCTAAAACTCGGTTGGTTCGGTTGGTGTCTCTCGCAGCCTCGCACACGTTCCTTATTAGCGTTGGTACCTCCTATCAGTATTATTGGGCGAGTGCCTGTGCCTCGCCGCATTTGTACACGCCTCCGGATGGATGGACAGGCCTCTCTGCCAAACCACCCTCACGCCTAAAAAGACTCCTAGCCAGTACTCTGTAGGTACTAAGTTTGATACAGCACGCCTCCTGAGTGGCCGCCTCGGCATCGCTGTACCCAGTATCACCGAGAACCACAGCGCACCTGCGCCGAGCCAGCCGCAAACAGCAGGTGGCACTGTACCGCCCATCCTCTGGGCAGGTCAATTCTCGAGTCGTTAACAGTCCGCTTACTCGTGTGCTGGCCACAGGGCATGCGCCCCACCGACCACACCACAGAAGCCTCTCGACAACTGGATAATATTGGCTGCGTCGACAGCTGTAGCTACTAGCTATTAATGATCCCGCTCTCAAGGCCTCACTCACTCTCACACAGAAGGCTGCTCGCTAGGAGGAGCGAGCCAGAGGAGGTTCCTCCGAAGGAAACGCTGCAGCTGTTGGAATTCCAGTAACCCGAAAAGTCTTGAGGGGCTTCAGCGATTCACTGTAGCTCACTGCCCAAGCACCACCCATATCCAACTACGGGATTTCTCTACCGTCAAAACTCAGGCCCCATTCCCAACATCAGAACCTATGCCATCTTCCCACAGTTATTACCTCAGAGCATGGATAAATCAACTAAAGCCACTGCCTACCTAATCAACCAGCTAGAGACAGCGTTTCTCTATCGACTCCACCGCTTATGCAGCGCGTCCGTTTATCCTTCTGAGTTCTGACAAGCCGGCCAAATTGTCTCTGCGGTATACAGCGAGTAGTCCACTAACAGGCTCACCACTCTTGATATGATTAATCAAACATGGCGTCTCTCCGGAGGGCTCATATGAGTGTTAAATTGCAATCCATTGCCCGACAGGAATCATATGCACTTGTTGTGGTGCCATATTCTGTTCTCCAGGTCTGTCGTTGGCTGGTTCAGCCAGTGGTCAATTCACTATTCTGCTCTGGCGATACTTGTTAGCGACTTTTGGCGATATGCTGTGGTGTTTGTGACACTGTGGCTTCAGGCGGCCACTGGAGAACGTGCCTAGACAGCGACCGTGTTGGGAGGCCCAAAAGCCAATTAGCGCCCCTCTATGTGATCAGGCCATGAATGTCAGCCTCATTCAGTGTCGCTCCAGGCATGACCGAGGGCACACTGTCGTTCCAGCGGCTTCGGGGTAAACTCAGGGGGTGTAAATCTCAGCACGGTTACCCCTCACTTGAGCGAGGCAGCGCTTGCCAGGCTAGCCAGTATAATTAGTTAACTAGGTACCCATCATGCATTGGAATTATTAGCTGAGTGCCGGGGGAGCAGCGCAGCTCCCAGTCGCCTTTCCTCGAGCGTCGGTTCATAGGTGCCCACCGTTTATTGTCACTTCCATACCTGCCTAATTCTAGGCACAAGTTCATTGCGCTTGACACCGGCCACTGGAGGCACATTTAGAACCACTGAGCCTTGCCCGGCGTACACTGTCACCGACACAAGGGCACCGACCAGGCAAGTGTAGGTACCATCCAGCCAACAACTGGCAGCGTCATTCAGTTAACGTTGCGGACAGGCATTCTGCCTCTGCTTCTACCTCTGCTTGCAACATACCGCTATCAAAAACAGGCTGCCCGTGTGGCCACTGTATCATTTTAACGGCCACTAGATGGGCCAAGCCATCAGCGTACCGCCGAGTATCTGGCAGGTGAATTGGTACGACTTTACATAAATTCACAGCTGCCATCACGTATCAGTGGGCGTCGCAATGAGGCATTGCATTAGGACAGACGTGTATATACATATGCGCCTTTCATTCATCTGGTTGGATCACAGACTTATAAGTAGGTCACCTAACACATAGTCTTCCCCAACCAGCTCGGAACAAGTTTGGAAGACAATGTTGTACACTATTGAACCGTGTGATCAACGGCCATGGTAATGATGGAATTACCAGAAACTGCCGCATGACTAATTCAATTTCCTACTCATCTGAAAGTTCTAGGCTTAAAAAGAAAGAGAGAGGAAAAGAAAAGAAAAACCTGGCTGTGGTTTTCTTATATGCTACTGTTGCGTAGGTACTTTGAAACCCGGTGAGCTGATAACAAACTGTGCTGAAGTAGTTGGTTACTGGCGCTCTTGTCCCAACAGCAGAGGTAATGACGCGCAAAAATCAAGGAAGCAAGTACCTGCCAGGCTGCCTTGCTCAGTATGTATAGAACCGGTAGCTACAAACTAAGCGCTTAGCAGCCTCTTGAATAATTCGCACTCTCTGCTTCTTAGTGACTCTGCTGTGGGGGAATTACAATATTCATTTTACGAGGGTATTAAATGTCCAACATGCTCAGATTGTCAAGTCATCAACAGTACCTCAGAAGTAAACCAAGAACACGTCGTGACGCCGTACGCGTCGCAGTGTAAACAAGGCCTGCTGGTAGATCCCCGTCTTGGCGCAGTACCAGGAACAGGTTAGCGGCCAAGGGCCAGCGGCTACATAATAAACTTGTCTCTGGGCCTCATCATCAGCGACCCAATGGCAACGAGCTGCAGGGGGTTGCTCTGCTCTAACAGTTTGTGACGTTTGGTGCTGTTGCCCCACTTTCCTGGTCAACTGCTGTTCCAACTGCTTACATACTTATTAACCTACGGAGTGTACTCCATACATGACAGTGTACTCTGTATACTTGCGTGATCAAATACTGTGGCTGTTCATGTTGTCGAGTGGCAGCAATGGCAAACATCATAACAGTAAATTAGTATTTATGTAGAATAACCTCATACATGTATTCCTACCAACAGAGCACGTCGAGTCTAAACGGAAGACTCGAACGGCCTTCGCTTGGCGGGAGCGTCTCGAAATGGCGTATCAACAATACAGCTCAGGTAAATAAATGAATTAGCCATAATATAAGCTTCACCACGTTAGCGCCGTCAACCCCTCCAAAGCCCCCAATGCTCCCCTAAATAGCTGGAGCTCTCGGCTGCTAATTCCCTTCCAGCCAGTCACAGCTCACCGCCATCAACTAGTGCCGGTGCTTGTTTGCACCTGGGACCACCAAATTCAGCTTCACCGGTCTTTTGTTTTCATCAACTGGACCTTCTAGTAGCCCTTGTACCACCCAAAACCCCGTGCCACTTTACAGCACGGTTACGGCGCAGCAGTTGCCAGTAACTAATTGGCTTTCCAGTGCTTGTTGCGCACTTCCCTCCCGTCTTGGCATGAATCGCCACCTGTGACTGACGTACGATCTCCCCCGCCAAGCACCACCCCTCCTTGCTGGCCCCTCCTCTTGATCTTCACTTTCTCATTTCCTTCCCTCTACTTCTCACACCAACAATTTGCTCAATACATACCCTTTCATCCATTTCATCTACCTAAATTTTGATTTCCTTTCCTCGCAATTCTTCAGAGCGCCATTCTATCATCGAACCGCTCAAGTCTGAGCTGCACAGCTACAACTATGATTAGCTTCCGATTTCACGGCCTACTTCTGGGTCTGGTTATCCTTGCCGTCTTGGCAGACCCAGCTGCTGCCTTTGGTGCTGGAAGCATTGCTTCCATCGCCAAAATTTCAGGGCAAAACTGTTTGTGATTCCTCCGTCCTTGGCTGTCCTTGGCTGTCCGATCTGTTTTGCCCACGTCTCTGCTAACTCGCCCTCCAACAGGGCGCCATGGTGACATTGAAAATGCCCTGCTCTCCATTGCCATGGCCAATGCCTTTTCTGGCAAAAAATTCAACAAGATAATGGTATCTCGCGTCTACTTTGGGAACTGGCTTCGTGATTATTCCCAAGCCATCGATGTTGGAACAGTCAAATCTGTTTCCGCCGAAGCCATCCGGCTTCTCCTCTGCGTCCTCGGCTTCATGACATTTGGCTACGGCTCCGGCGAATTTGAAGTTACTATCGATCGAGTTGGCTGCTACCGTCCCGAGGACCATATCGACAACCCCAAAGATTATGCAGACAATGTCGATGCTCGTGATTACTACGACCGCCTCCGTGGACCCGTTGACGAGGAAGCCGAACTGTCTATTGACGAAGGCAATGGCATGAAAAAATACATTGCGAGCGAGCACGAGGATATCATGACCTCGGCTAAACATATCCGAAAGCTCCTTACTCACTGCGTCGAACTTGGCCGTAGATACAAGGAAGACGGGAACAAGGCTGACCTCTACGAGTCCCTCCGCTTGATGGGCACTGGCCTGCACTGTTTGGAAGGTAGGTTCTTCATTGGACATGTTTAACTTATCTAGACGATTTTACTAATATTGCCGGAATAGATTTCTTTGCCCATAGCAACTACACTGAACTTGCCCTTATCGAAATGGGAGAGCGCGATGTTTTCCCTCACTGCGGTAGCAACACCAGGTTACATATCGAGGGTGCAAACGGCTCAGTCTATCCTATTGTCACTGGTACCTTTGGTGGTGTGGATTTTCTCCACTCAGTTACTGGCGAAGGTCAGTCCTATCATCTCTCATGATAACCCTTCTCTGCACACTAACAGCATTCTAGTATCTGACAAGCTTACCCAGAACGAAATCGAGGAGCTTGAGGGAACACTGGAGCAGAGCGCGCAGTCTGATACCAGCTTTCTTCGCGAGCTACTCGATAAGATCCCAGATAGTATCCTTGGTGGTAACGATGAGAAGCAAAAGATTGACGAGATTCAGCAAAACGCCAATGCTGCTCAGATGCAAAACACGTCCGTGTCCCCCAGAGACCCAGAGGAGTTTACCTTGTATGTCAAGAACATTTTCGACCAAGTTATGCCTGCTATCAAGTTGCATGATGACATCATGAAGAGCATTGCTGCGGCCATTGACAAAATTCCTGTCTTGCCCAAGATCATCGAGCAGCTTGAGGAGCAACTCAGCCAGTTTGTCTTTTCCATTATTGCTCCGTTTGTTGTGCCTCTGATTCGACAAATCCGCAACGAGCTAAAAACCGGTTCGGAGGAGATCATTCAGAGCAGTGAGAACCAGCAGCACGTCGTCTTTAACGATGATAACAGTACCGATCCCACGCACTCTATGCTTTCCAAGGATCACTTTTCCAACGTATGCTTCTCGACATGTACTTGATTCGTCTGCAGTAGAACTAAACTCTGACTTTGATGCAGATACTGAACGAAATTGCTGGAAGATGTGCTGCCAAGACAGTATCCTGGGTTGTGCCACAGCTGATGGAAGCGATTGACGATGATAACGTCGATGTCAACCGCCTTTGCGACCGCGTTATTTACGGTATCCTGCACCATCCTGCTCAGCGAAATATGGGTCGTGACGGAGTCAGTGAGGCTCGCCATATGATTTTTACTGTTGTTGAGGAATGGTGGGGTCAGATGGAGGATGATCAGCGCAACAGCTACCGCCGGGCTCTCTCGCGTGAGGGCGTTCAGAATGGGGAGAATCACAGGGAAGGTGTTCAGGACACTGGTCACGGCCACGGTTGTGTGGGAAAACTACAGATGCGTAAACTCTATGGTGAGCCGGAGACGTTGGAGACCAAGATAGCTGGTGCCGCCGCCTCGGCCATCTTCTCTTCTGCAAGCAATGCCGTCTCCCAGCTTGTCCAGTCCCAGACCGGTGTCCAGCTTACAGGCAATGGAGAGAGTGAACAGAGTGGCGGTATCTCGGGCTTCATCAGCTCCATTTTCAAGAACGATGACAACGAGGGCAGGTATGAATAGCTCGTTCACTCCCAGCATTAGTGCATGCCTAATTATCAGCAGCAATGGCCGAACGGAAACTCGACCCAGCGAGGGCAATAACAACTACGGTGGTAGAAATGAGGACAACCGACATGACAACTACAACTCTGGTGGCAGTGGTGGATATAGTGGACAAATCCAGAGTGGCCACCGACAGGACTCAGCTTACGGGGGCAATAGCCAGAGAAGAGACGATGACGACGGTGGTCGACGACAGGATCACTATGGCGGTAGACAGGAAAGTAACTTTGGCGGGAGAGATGATGGTTATGGCGGGGGACATGAGAGCAGCTATGGTGGCAGACAAGAGCACAGTTACGGTGGTCGTAATGAGAGCTATGGTGGAAGGCAGGAGAGCAGCTATGGTGGAGACGTGAGTTATGGTGGCAGGCAGGAGAGCAGCTATGGTGGTAGACAAGAGAGCAGCTATGGCGGTGGAAGTGAGGGCTACGCTGGCAGACAGGAAAGTGGCTATGGAGGTGGAAATGAGAGCTATGGTGGTGGACACGAGAGCAGCTACAGCGGGAATAATAGACATGAGTCGCGTCGCGATGATGGCTATGGAGGACACGAGAGCCACGCTGGCGGCCAAGGCAATAATAGCTACGGTGGCTCAAGCAGTCAGGGCGGCGATAGTTTTGGTGGTCGCAGTGAGAGAAGACAAGGTGGTCGTGGCGAATACGGCGAACAGGATGAGTACAGCCAAGAGGGCGAATACAATCGACGAGATCACGGCCGCAACGGGCGCAGTAACGATGAATATGGAAACAGTCGTTACTAGAGGAATATCAGCGTTATACTGGGCTAACTCTTTCGCGATCTTATTAGCTACTTTCAATACCAGACCGGAGTTTGTTCATATGAAAGAAAGATGAAGTGGGGTTTCGCTGACGAGGCACGCCAAGAGACAAGAAACGCGTCGCGAGATACAGACGATGACAGCCTACCCTGTAGATTTGTTGACGGTGGACTTGTGTATGTTAGAGCGGATTTAGAAGGTTTCTTGCGTGTTTCTGGTATTATTCGATTTTTTGGTATGTCTTTTATATTTTTCCCACTAATATATATATTGTTCACCATGTTAAAGGCAAAATGTCCAAACAGCAAAAAACCCTCTCATTGCCCTTTTTGAGGTGAACGATTCAAGGCCATCATAATGCTCTATTAGTCGATATGGCTCACTAAATTCAGGCCGTAAAATCCATACAAGACGGCAAAACGGCAAAATAAACATGAACTCAACAATTAAATAAGCAACAAACTGCAATTCATCATTAAAAGAAGCCAAAAAGTCGATTCGCCAAAATATCTCAATTTAATGGTAGGGTCTGGTCAATGCGGGGCACGCGCGCGCTGTTGCTTTCACCTTCATCTACAGTTCGCGTTGAGGGGAGATGGAGAGAGAAAAGGATGAATTCGGACAGAGTTGCCGAGCAGCAAATAGAAGCATAATAGATAGAAAGGACTTAGTAATAGAATAAGGGAGAAATATCAGAAATGGAGCTCCAGATGAGCCTACCAGGTCACCATTTCCCGGCAAACCCCAAACAACAACGAAGCTTTACAAGTTGTTTAATAGTAAAAGGAAGCCAGGTGCATGGGGTTATTCCAGGAGATTACCGTATGCATTTGTACAAGAAAACTATCACTGATGTATAACCAAGAGCATAAAAGTATGGAAGTTGTGTATCGAGAGCCCCGAGGAAAGCCTTGGGCATCTCTCAGCCGTAAAATGTACTGAAATTTCGCGCATGCACGGTGATCAGCGTCCCAGAGCCGTAAAGGCTCAAGCTCGCTCGATGACATGGTAGTAGAATGGGTAACCAGAGTCTTTTGGATTGGGGACTACGACACTTGCACAACATTTGCAGCTCTCGTTAAGCAGCGGATTGGCTTGGCGATCGACAGTAAGGCTCTGGGGCGTGTGGGGATTTTTCAGACCAGTCACCCACCAAGAAGGAGTAAATTTTTTCAAATGCATCATAATAATAGCGTTTGATTTGGAGATGAATGACGAAAAGAAGAACGTGGCAAAAAGAGTTGATAACCACGTTATTTTTTACGCTTGGTCGTCGACGCTAATAATATTTGCAGGGGCACGAAAGAGACGTGGACGGTACAAGCTCCATTGAATCAGCTCAAAGTTGTCGGGCGACAAATTTGAGCGTTCATCAGTCCATCAGGGTCTTGCAAGAGTTCACAATTTTTCCGGGCCACAAGATCAACACACCCAAAGGCTGGTTTTGGCGTGTTTGCGTGTCAATTTTGTAAATTGCGTGGTTACGTAGTGGGCGGCGGCGGAGCTTGCATGTATTCTGCAGATGGGAGGAATTCGCCGAGGCGGGAAGCCGGGCGGGAAATCCTGCAGAGATGCCCTTGTTCGTTGTATGGATGGGTTCTCTTGAGCTTGTTATATGTGCCCGTGTCTCTCTGATTTCGTCGTGCGGTTGTACTGGTACATTGCCAGAGGATTGTTTCTTTCGGCATAGTGTGGCTTCGCCGGGCCGCGTATCAATCAGTGCTTTCTTTTCTTTTCTAATTAACTTGTCGAGGTCCCCTGCGAATACTTGTCACAGGCCGTCCTCTTTTTTTTGTATGCTCTGTGATGATTTCCCTTGGCCTTGAGATCCTTCCCGATCTTCCAAGTAACTAGAGAATGTGGATGTCGTATCTTGGAGGACTGAACTAGCTACTGTTCTTAGAGAGAGGAGGAGTTTAGGGCGGGGGTAATATCGACGTCTAGTAGGCCGGTTGCTAAATTTAGTTGCGCCGTTCCAGATGAAAAGACATGCAGCGACGAGGTTGTGGGCAGCATTAGTGGGCAGGAAACAGCTGGAGGCTACGGAGACGAACAAGCAAAGTCAGGCAGCTCGACATGACGTGAGACAGAGGAGTTTGCTGCAGTTACATTTACATGACTAGTCACACTACCTTACCTGGAGCGAGATCCAAAGCCCAGTATGTCAGGAGGGGCCATGTTGGAGCATAGCATTGGGAGGGATGAGGGATTTCGTGGTTCAGTCGGCGTACCTCGTAGGGTTCTTGTCTGCGTTATTAATCTATCGGCGTACGAGAAATTGCACGCATAATCGAGGGCTCTGGATCGAGGAAGCTGCGGCGACATGACTCGATATCCGAACCCGCATCCAGGATCAACGCGAGGAGTGACTCGGAACGGGCGGAAGAGCAACCAGGCGCGCGGCGACCTCCACAGCATCGTACCACTGATAGAAACCGCTGCAAAAAAAAGCAACATGGTGGCTTTATCGTCAGTTCAGTCTCTAGGTACTAGGGTGGTTAGTTACCCGAAGCAGTTAGGTGCAGGGGACATGAAGATGACACCGTCCACAACGTTGTACTGGTAAGCACAGGAAGAGGAGATAAAATGGGCCGAATACGTTCAGAACAACATTGGCCATTTGTTTCTTCTTTGTTGGTAGTAGAGTCTGTCATGTGAAGTACTCAGAGATGTTCCGGTGAATGGCCTGGACTTGTTGCAGGTGATGTACTCTGCATTTGATCACTTTGTGAGGGGAGAGAAATCCGCAGAGTTTGACGGCGTATGCAGTGTGGTGGGCAGCTAATAAGGAAGGGAAGGAAGCGGAGAAGTGGCTAATAAGAATGCAGGCTGTAGCCGAACAAGCAGGCCTTGAATTGCACTGGCCGCAGTCCGCAGTACTTAGTACAGATTGCGTTGGCGATTTGTTAGCGGGTACTGTTGTCGATGGTAAGATCACGTACAAACTGTCCGTTATCGCCAACAAATATCGCTCCAAAAGTCTAGGAAACGGTGTCATACGTGTCTATCGTATTTAACGTTAACCTTAACGAAAACAACCGCTACAGTGGAGGAGGTTTCCTGGTGGGATGAGGCGACGCTACCTCCATCAGCGTGCGCGAAGGTGAAATGAAGAGCTGTGCAAAGAGGAATCTAATTAACTAGGTAGGTACTACATAGGTACCTACCTAGCTACAGGCTACTGGTTACGGAGTACATGATACCAGTCAGAAAATAGATAACTAGCTGCTCCATAACTACGTAGGTCGCCAGCAACAAACTGAACAGCCAGTTTGGGTCCAGGCCACACTGTGGCGTACTCCTAGTCGGGGAAGCAAGTCCCTCTGGAACGGAAAGCACCACTGGAAAGTCCCTGGACCAGTGATGGCAGGCCCTGTTTCTTTAGTGGTCCCCTGGCGGTGGCAGAGGTGGTGGGTAGGTACCTACCTAGTGGAGGCCAAATGGTGTATGGAGTAGGCTGTACCGAGTACAGACACTTGTGCAGCAATGCAGTGAGTGGGCTGTTGTGGTGGTGTGGGTTGCGGTGGATGCCATGGATCAATTTTGTTAACACGGGCGAGTGCCAGTGAGGTGGTACTGGTACCTGTGGGTTGTAGGGAGGAGGCTGCGCAGGGCAAGGTATCTTTCCGTAATCCCGGCTGTCGTCTGCCTGTAGTTGGCTCCATCGCAATACTTGCTTCCGCTTTTATTAGGTAGGTGCCATCAATATGTTGGCACCCCAGTAGTCGCAAGGGTATTTGGTGCCTGTGTGTAACTGTACTGTCAAGGTTAGGAATTAGTTAACCGCTAACTAGTTGCCTCGCCCGCCGCCCCCCAGCCCTTCGCCAATTGTCGTCTCTCGCCGAACCGTTCAAACTCTCGATCCTTCCTCATCACAAATTCGCTTCCCTTTGTTCCCCGACAAAAAATCCCTTCTTCGTCCCTGTCGCCTTTCCTGCCGTCGCCAACTCTCCTTGTTTCTCGGCGTCTTCATTCAATCGCAAACCACGATTTTGCCCTCGCCAAACCTCCACCCCTTGCGACTCCTACTCTCTCCCCAAGGCGACCTTCCCATTTTCAGACGTGCCCGCCGCCGCCACAGCTATTGTCAGCGTTCGTCCCTCCGAAGACCTGCATTTTTTCTTCTTGCGCCGCGCCCTCTTTTCATTTGCCATTTCGACTCAACTCTTGCGCCTCTCCAAATTTTCCTCTTTTCGATTCTGCGATTTCAACTATATCCTTTGTTTCTTCTCCGCCGCGCTTGTGGCTTGCCTGTCGTCTAGCCGCCAACTCCATCCGCCTCGCCCGTTCTCACCAACGACCCACGGGACGCTCGCTCCGACTCTACCGTACACGCGACGACATACCACCTGCTGGCAATTCCCTCGACACCACGACGTATACGAAATTGTGTAAACAGTCGCTGCGGCCAGCGTCTTATTTGTAGCGCCTCACGGTGCGCGCCGTATAATGCACCCCGCCGCGTGATTGACATGTCAACGGCAGCATGTGTATGTCACGGCCACGTCTCCCATCTTTCCCGCCTTTCCCGTCTATGGCAGCCGATCCAAGTGCCGCCAGACAAGCTAATTCTCTGTGCAGCTCTAGTAGAACTCTACAATGGAGTGTATGTTCCTCCCTCGTCCCGCGCGCCAGCCGCCCTCGACCAACAAAACTTGGCATCTCGCCATAACCCCCATAACACATCAGCCAGTAACTGACACTGCCTCAATAGACTGCTGTTCAGCAACCCTTCGTGGAGCGGCGCTGGCACAGTGCCAGCGTCGCTAGTGAGGAATATTACAGATGTAGCTGTGAGACACCCCATCCTATCCCTCGTTTCTCAGTCTCATTGCATCCTGGACTTAGGCCAACTAACCAAATTGTAACCAGGCTGACCTGGCATACGAACTGCACCTCAAGCAAAACTTGACCACTCTGTCCACCAACAGTGCACAGACGCTTAATGGCGTCATACAAGGCCTCCTCTACGTCCCCGATATCAGCACTTTTGCCTCGTGCAACGCTCAACAGTACGACTTCATACCCCACAACGTCACTCGCAGGGCCCAACTCCCTCCTGCGAATTATAACCTCATCGCCATCGCTCCCTGGTTCAGCATAGACTGTGTCCAGGCTTACCTCGCTGCTGCCCGTTTCGACCCCATTCGTGGCTTCATCTTTTATAAACCAAACAACTCTACCGACAAACCGCAAGGGGCCGACTCAGCAGTCTGGAACCTAGACGATGGCGGCGCCTGGAAAGAGTCTAAGTTTCCGATATTTGCCATCCCTGGAATCCAAGGCCAAAAAATGATGACCCAGCTCAGTCTTTACTCTGGTACTGTCGATGAGGTTCCCAATGGAGCCGAAATTATCCAGAGATATGGCACAAATCCAAGAGATTACGTTCGAATATGGGCCCAACTCACCATGAGAGGCCAGGCTAGCCTTCCTTCTCTCTGGGTCTACTTCCTTATTGTCATCGGCGCCCTGCTCGCCATTGTCGCCTCCGTCTCACTCTCCATGCACTTTATCCAGCGCCGGCGTCGCATTTCCTTGCGCAAGCGAGTCGAGTCTGGCGAGGTTGATCTTGAGGCAATGGGTATCAAGCGTCTCACAGTACCTGCTTCTCATGTCAAGGACTTCCCAATTTTTACCTACACTAGTCATCCCGAACTCGCATACGATCTCTCTACACCCACCTCCGAAGCAATATCTACCTCACGAACTCAAAAGCCGAAAAAGAAGCGCCGAACAGATCGCCCCGGGAACTCTTCTGCCACCATCATATCGGACAAGACGCTGCGCAGCAAGCGCTCCGCTGTCACCGGAAAAGCTGATACGACGGCTACAAATTTCCAGCCGCAATGCCATATATGCCTAGTCGAATTTGAAGATCGCTTCACTGTCATCCGTGAGCTGCCTTGTCACCATATTTTCCACCCCATCTGCATCGACGAGTTTCTACTTCGTAATAGTTCCCTGTGTCCCATGTGCAAGCAATGCATGCTTCCTCGAGGATACAGCCCCAAGATTACCAACGCCATGGTCCGACGCGAGCGCGCATTGCGAAAGTTACGAGAACGAGTTGTGCTGGATGATTCTTCCATAGAGTCTGGTGATGCCAAGTTTAAGAGCTGGGGCAAGCCAGGTTGGGGAAAGCGCCTTTTCCACTCGTCATCTTCATCAACAGAAACCCCCGATCTTGAGCTCGATTCGGTACAAGCGCGCAAAGATGGAGGGAAGCAACTTTCCGCATCACCAGAAAGCTCAAGTGGCGATCAGTCTCCGGGACGAAGTGGCAATGGCAGCGACGACAGTGGCGGCGATGGGACTGCAGAGGCTGCTGAGACCACAGCACCGGCACCAGCGCCGACAGCAGCAACAGGAGCAGCACCGGATTCTTCCACTCTACCGCCTATTGTGCCACAGCCTACGGCTCCACCGCCTGGCCAGTCCGCGCCACCAGCCAAGAAGACTCGAACACGCAAGTCCAAAGGCCGGCGGCTGCATGTACTGCCTACTCAGCCGGAAGGGTCAGAGCTGCGAACTGGCTTCATCGGCCGCAGCAGTCCGTCCTCCTTTGCACGCGAGCGGATGCGAGAGATTGCCAACCAAAACGCGCCATTTGAAGACCCAGATCAAGGACGACCCAAATGGCGCCGCGTGGTTACCAAGGTGTTTCCAGGATTATAGCACGATTCTGGACAGTGAATTCGATGCTCTCGGGCGTGAATTTTTTTCTTCAGCGACATAAACAGCAACCAAAAAGGGAAAGCATTGCGACGGCGTTTTATTTTATTTTTCTTTGGCGATACTTATTGTCTTAACAATTTTTTTCTTTAAAGCCCGGTCAATGATTTTATGAGAACGTGCTTGGCAGAGGAGCAAAAGGATCTACAACGGACTCACCTACCTACATATCCACCCACCCACCTACCACAATGTTTCTTTTTCCCACGCATCTGCCTGTCCTGGTTATGAGATACAATAGGAGCAAACCGTTTGATATACTAGCTACTATATATAATTGCGAACTTGGAGGGCTGCATATCACCAACTGCAATCCTCAATGGGCAATTTGTCCTCCATTTCAAGGAAAGGCCAGAAGGGGATATTCATCTGAACTGTACATTGATATACACACATATACACACATTGTCATGCATTGACGCCTCTGCGCTAACTAGATTCCATCATTGGAATAGTCACTTCAATGTCAACTTTCAACTTTTATTATATATATATTCTATTTGCACGGCCATTCTAGCAGGTTATGTTGCAGGTGTTGCCTGTAAAAATAATTTCTGTATTTCCGGCTTATCTGAAAGCCTCGGTTTCCCATATCTATTAACTATACAGCATGTATCAATAATGAAAGAAAGTTCGTAACGCGTATCCAAAGTACATGAAAGCGTTGCCAAGAAAACAAAACCGCCAAACAGGACCTGTATCCCTACCCAAACGCCGTAGCCAAAATCGATCGTAACAACACTGACGACACTGACAGCGCAATAAACACAGGAAAAGAAGAAAGATACAAGCTGAAAGCCACTCGATTCATGAATCATGACCGTGGAACATCCCCAATTAAACCGCTCTGGTCGTTTCGCACGCCACCACGCGCCAAGGCCTCGCGAACCTTTTCCTCTTCATCAGCGCGAATGCGACTGCGCGCTGCCTCAAGGCGCGCCACACCGCGGTCAATCGTCGCAATGTGAATTGCCAGTGGGAGAGTGGCTGCCGCCGAGGCGGGCTTATCGCTGTAGTCGCGCAGCACGCCCGGTTCTGCCACGCGCTCCTGTAGATTCCCAAGCTCGGCCTGGATCGCCTCGAGCGCGTGCAGGATGGCGTTTACCTGTCCAACAGCCGTGGAGCGCTGCGTCTCAACTTTGCGGAGGAGCTTGAGTTGCTGCTCAAGGCGGCTCAAAGGCCGGGCGTTGCCGCCGATGAGTGTCCACACACTCCAGAGGACCTCGTCGCGGCGCGTGGAGACTATTGCGGCAGAGCGTGACGACACGTCGTAAATGTGAGAGAGATGATCTTCTGCCCTTGCAAAGAAGTTCAGAACTGTCTGCGCTTCGAGGACAAGAGCGCCGATGCGCTCGGAAATGACAGTCGTGTGCTCAATGTACTTATTGCGCAGGTTACGCTCAGTGAATGCCTGCTTTTCGGGCTGAAAGGGAAAAAAGATCCAGTCGGACCAAGCCGCAAGCGCAGAAGATGTTTCCTCTTCTGCGGAGGGCGGCACAAGTGAATCAATATAGCGAGACGTGAAACGATTGATGATGATGACAAAGTCGACCAACGAGCCGACGTGAACGTTGAAGCGCTGCAAGGCCGTAGCACTGGGGCCTGCCGTTTCGATAAAGCCATCGAATTCAAGCATTAGCTCATCGCGGGTTTGGAGGTCGCTGTGTCGGACAAGAGTGCGGAGGTCGCGCACACTGCTTTCGGAGCGCTTCATTTCTAGTGGGAGGGATATGCCATCGAGACTCTTTTCCAGGACGTCTTCAAACTTGACCTGAACATCCATGAGGTCGTCAAATTCGACAGGATGGGCTGCAGAGTCTGGCAGATCGGGGCCAGTCTTTGCGTCCAGGCAGAAAGGCAGACTCAAGAGATGAGCCCCTGGCAGTCGGCATATAGGAGAGAGCGAAACATATATAGAGTTCTGCAACATGTTTTGAGTGATGATTATCGCGCCGCAAGAGAGGTAGATGGCGAGTAAGAGTGCAAGGGGTCGCTTTGCATAGTGAAAAGCGAGCCCAATGACGGCGGCCACCCATTGGAGGATGCCACTGGAGACGGACGGGAGAGACGGCGAGTTTCGGCGTTTGCTTGAGCTGTATGAATCATACTCGTCGTCATCGCTACGCTGTCGCACGTATCTCCGCTTCGGAGGACTACCATGTGAAGTATATCCGCGACGTCGCATGCCGTTCGCGTCGTCCGTAGACGAGCCGCCTCGAGGACTGCCATCAGCCATGTTGGGCCGGACAGTCCTGGAGCTCTGGCCAGAGCTTTTGCCATTGCGTCCGGTGTCGACAACGGGCATTCTAAATTCCGGATCGGGTGTTCGGTACTTTGCCTGGCGAGGACTGCTGATGACGGATGATGGGATGCTGGGACGAAAGGGCTCACGAAGTATAACGTGGTCGTCTGCCTGGTGCTTGACAAAGTCGCGGATGCTGTCCTGAGAACTAGACTGTGGCTGGCTTTGGGAGTCGGGTTGTTGCTGGGATGGAAAGCCAGATGAGGGCTGCTCACTAGACAGAGGAAAAAGGATATCGTCGTCGGTGCCCACCGAGGGCAAAAGCGAGGTATCGAAACTGTCGTTTTCGCCGTCAACCATGCGCCAGGAATCTTCAACGGGAAGTTGACGCCTGCGGGAGGACATGGTATCTGGCCGGTCGCACAAAATGGCGGAAACAGCAACCCAAGGCCAGATTTAGGAAAGGCAACAGAGTGTATTGTCTTTGTCACCTGTTTGCCTTTTTGTTTGTTTCATGTAGTTTGCCTGTCTCTGCCTTCTTTTGGTGTGCGAGAAATATCTGCAACCAAGAGAACTGTTGCACAGTATAACCAAGTCACGCGTTCATGTCGTAGATTGAAGCGCCGTTGACAGGAGCATCGAGTTTGAGCTCCACGGTCTGGACGTTTTGGTGCGAACGGAGTCTGAACTACACTCGTGTTTAAATCCTTGGCTGTGAAGCGTCAGGCAGACGGATGAAATCCTAAGATACCAGGACTGGGATACAAATGACTCACGGCATGAGCTGTGAAGCAGGGGTTTGTTGATTAACGCCAAGGAGAGCGGAGAAGCCAGGCCAATAGACGAACAAGGCAATGGGGAAGTGAGGGTGTTGATTGCTGATGAGCTGGGTGGCAATTGATTGGTGGTGATGACGTCCTGGTGCCTGTGGACGCCTGTGGATATTGAACCAGGAAGAAGAGGCGGGGGGGGGGGGGGNNGGGGGGGGGGGGGGGGGGGGCGTTCCAAGGAGTTACCTAGGCAGTACTTACTAACTAAAAGTAGCCGGCGCTAATTGGGGCCAGCTGCCGGTTGGTTACCTGGTGGGCCACCGGTTGGTCCGCATTCGAGATTTTAGCCGGAGCAAATTGCTGATGCGAGTCAACTTTGTGTGAAATTGCAATAAATCCTGTCTTGGAAATAGTAGAAGAAGGTGGCTAGGAGCCCAAGTTGGAGCTGTTTACTGGCTTGGAGTTGCATCACCGGATGGGCAAGGAGCATGACCAAATGTCAGGCAGTGGCACATGACCTCCACTATCGAGCCTGCACCGGCCCGCCACCAGCTGGAAGCTCCCGGCGACTGATGAGGGGCCGGTGCAGCTCCTCCGCCGTGGGCGGGGAGAGCAGACCAGGAGCAAAGGCGTCACACTTGGACTCTATTTACACCATAGATAAATAGGTCTTTGTTTACATATTTTATCTCTCCATATGCATAAAGGGTAGGCGCCAATTTCTTGGAATTATTTGTCCAAAGTTGCGACATTGTTGCCATCATGCGGACGACCATGTACAACCGTCAAAATCTTCTCGGTGAGTGACGGTGCAACTGATGTAATATATAATAAATCATAAGTATAACTTGTCTACTGCTCATATTTAATCGTTTTTTTATTATTCAAGTACCTCCGCTAGAAGACGTAAGTATTTTTTTTTTTTTTTCGCAGTGGCATATCCCCATGACAACCACTTCTAGCATCTCTTGAAAACGTTGAATTTGTGAAAGAACGCATCCATCCGCTCTGCAAATTCATGCTCGTTTGTCTCAATAGCAAAGTGTCCCTCATTAAGTAAAGTAATCTCGAGCTTCTTAACATCCCTCTTGAAAGCCTCAGCACCAGCCGGGACAAAAATCTCGTCATTCTTACCCCAGACAGCCAATACAGGGACGTTGGCCGTGCGGAAATACTTTTGAAAGTCGGCGTATAAAGGCAAGTTCGTTCGGTAGTCGTAAAACATGTCGAGCTGGATCTCCTTATTTCTGGGACGATCCATGAGTGTCTGGTCCAGGTAGTACGCCTCGGGCCCAATCTTGTCAGGCTTGCTGGCACCGTTGACGTACTGCCACTTGGTAATGTTCAGCTCCAGCGCGCCTCGGAGGTTGTCTCGGTCAGTTTGGGCGCCGGTAGACCAGTACTTGCGGATTGGGGCCCAGAAAGTAGCACCAAAGCCCTCGTTGTAGGCATTCCCATTCTGGCTGACAATGCCCACAATCTTGTCAGGGTGCTTCAGTGCGAGTCGCAGCCCAGTGGGTGCGCCATAATCATGAACATAAATGGCAAACTTGTCTAGGCCAAGCGCGACAGTGAAAGCGCCGACAATATCGGCAGTGTTGGCAAAGTTGTAGACATAGTTTGGGGCTGGGACGGTGAATCCGTAGCCGGGATAGTCGGGGGCGAGGACGCGGTAGCCCTTTGCGGCGAGCAGGGGCATCAGGTTGCGAAACTGGTGCGAGGATGAGGGAAACCCATGGAGAAGTAGAATGGTCTTAGCCTGTCTATCTGTCGGCCCGGCTTGTCGGTAGAACAGTTTGGTGCCATTCAGCTGAACGAAGGAGTTCTCAACAACTGGCACTTGTTGCTGATGGAAGGCAAGGCTTGCAAAATCATCTGCAGTACTGTTGACTGGAAGCGCTGTACAAGCTGCTGTCCAAAGGAGCAAAGAAAGTATGCCACGCATGTTGCAGTGTACCGTGTATGTAGCGGGATGTCCTTGATGATAGTGATGGTTTGTGTCAAAGTGATTTGTAGCGAATCTTCTTGGCCGTTCTTTCAAACAAGGTGATGCCAGCGGCCATTATAAATACATGTCAAGCAGCTTGCCATCTCTGCTTCTATGTACATGAAGATGATTTTCTGCGAAGTATTGGACTATTCTGATTATTCACCCTGACAAATGAATGAGATTGCACAATCCCAGGAGGCACGTGCCTTGATATTTCTTTTAATCACTAGCCTCGCCAGTAGACTACTAGTGTGACGATAGAGAACTGATTCCACATGCACGGTCATATACTTGACTTTTTGCAGTATTCGTAACAAGAGAAGCTTCATTAATAATTAAGCCGCGTATGACCAAGCGTTGGTTCGACTGTTGCGTAAAGTCCCGGTTAATGCTTATATTTCTTGTATTTTTGAGAGGTGACAAACCGTGCCGTCAAGGTATGGGCCAATGTTAGCTGATTTTAGCCACTGATAACTCAATCTCGTCAAAAAGGCGGATGAGGCGGTATTCCGTCTTCATCATAATAAGACTGCAGGCCCTTACCGCACCACTTTAAACGCCGAGCAGACTGCGTGGGCCACCGCTGACCAAGCAACCTAAATTTTGAGTATCAACTAAAGATGGAAAATGATCACTGTTCTTAATACGCCTCTCACTACCGCCATTCTCTTCGATTCCATTCCTGCAATTCTGGCAACTCTAGAGGCTATCAAGTAGTTGGTTGAGATGTGCTCATGTGGGGGCTACACGTTGTCGAGTCCACAGCCTCGGGCAGCTGCAGTAGAACTTTGCTCTGACCGAATTGCTTGCTAATTCTTTAAAATCCCATTTTCTGCAGTGATATGAAAGCACTGGCAATCATCTATCGGATATATAGCTGCAAAATAATTGCCAACCGCGAAGTAAATGACTGTGGCCTGCAGGACGTCGGATGGTGCATAACTGCTTCAACAGGTTGGAAATGGCATAAAGTACTGCTTGGATTCAAACGAATCAAAGACAATACGACGGATGCTATTTCTGAGAAAGACGATCCTGATTCTAACTAACTATGTACTACGGCAACTTGGTAGTTAAAATACCCAACTGCGGTGGTACAGGTGGCAAGCCGACACAGTTTCTAGCCTCGGCCCGCCGATGCCGCCCCAGCAGCGACGCTAAGAACAGCAGACCGCGGGAAACAGAAAGCATCTGAGAGCCTCATCTGGCTGCGACCGCCATCGTCCCACTACAACATCCGACATATACAACTACGTTTTGCGGTCTGTGGCCCTCAATCCCTGCCGCTCCCCTTCAGCCAACGATACTCTACATAGAGATCTAATGTCGAACCGATGACCGAATCCAGCTTCGTGCAGGCCCAGCAGCGGGTCGCCGCCCGCCGACACGCCCGTGAGGTCCAAGAAGCCGCCCGAATAGTTGCGCAGCGAGAGGCATCCCGAACCAGTGCCCAGCTCCGGCGCCTGCCATATCCCTTTAGCGGTCTAGCGCCGGCCTGGGACGCTGTGTCTTCCCGCCAAGGCACACGGCCGGCCTTTCGCGTCGCCCAGGTCGACGCCGAACTCCTCGACGACGAGCTCGTCGACCTGCTCAAGGCGCAGGTTGGCGATGCTCTCAAATACTTTGCTGGCGGCCACCTGCAGGACGACTGGTCCGCTGAGATCATCCTTGCCCTGCGCGCCGTCCTCTTCAAGCTCACCATCTGGGACCACGACGCCACCTATGGAGCGGCTCTGCAGAACCTAAAATATACCGATGCCAGGAGTACTGGCCCAGTGCTGGTGCCGCCCTCGCGCGTACAAAAGTCCTTGTACGGCCTCATCAGCGTTTTTGGCAAGTATGCTTGGGGCAAGTGGGAAGATTGGCTTGTCGAGCAGGATGATGGGTATGACGAGCCTAGCCCGCGCGTCAAGGCGCTCTCGAGATGGACCTCACGGCTCACGACGGTGCACTCAGCGGCGGCCTGTGTTTCCTTTCTTGTCTTCCTGCTACACGGCCGCTACCGCACGCTGCTCGACCGCGTGCTGCGCATGAGGCTGGCGCCGCCGACCAGCCAGGTCAGTCGCGAGGTGTCGTTTGAGTATCTCAACCGTCAGCTGGTGTGGCATGCCTTCACCGAGTTTCTCCTCTTCGTGTTGCCGCTCGTCGGCATCAACCGCTGGCGGCGCTGGCTAAGCCGCACGTGGCGCAAGACCAAGGAGATTGTTAACACGACGAGCAGTGGCAGCGGAGAGGATGGTGCCGCATCGGGCGAATACGGGTTTCTACCAGAGCGGACATGTGCCATTTGTTACCAAGACCAGAATGACGCTACAAGCGAAAACGAAATTATGGCGGCCGCGGCGTCGAGCGGTGTCGTCGGCTCAGCACAAACCGACGTCACAAATCCTTACGAAACAATTCCCTGCGGGTGCGTCTACTGCTTTGTGTGTCTGGCCACCCGGCTGGAGCGCGAAGAGGGCGAGGGTATTACGTGTCTGCGATGTGGCGAGCACGTCAAAGAGTGCCGGCCATGGGACGGAGATGTTTTTGAGCCCTCGAGTACCAAGACTGGGGGCACTAAGACGGTGGCCTTTTCGGACGATGTGACGGGCGGTATGGAGGATTCCGAGCAATAAAAAGTTTGAGATGGCAATCATCATCTACATGCAGGAGAATGGAGAAACACGAGAGCAATGGTGTAGCAGTGTGCTTGTACTACTATATAAAACTTAGATCTTCGGCTTCGTCGATTTTCTTTTCTATTTGGGTTGCATGGCGGGGAGATTTGCTTTGGGGATTAGAAAAATGCGTGTATATATATATCTATATCTTTTTGCTCCTGGACAACGACTCCTGACAATTTATTTCCTGCAATCATGAGCGAACGGTGCATGTAACTGGTCGCGAGGGAGAACTGGAGCCGGGTTTGATTCTGAAGATTGAACTGAGACAAAAAGGGCAGAGCCATGAAAAGCAATATTTACATAATGCCATCAATACTGGGTATGAGGCGAAAGT